>NWSH02000210.1:9277267-9295210 GCA_002382865.2 Heliothis virescens
TAACAAGCCCTTTCATTTGATATCCATATTGATGGGATTAAAAAAAAGTAAGTTGTCCGCGTTATTGTAGCGGCGGCCATCTTGGATTTTGATTTTGTATACTGCACTGTATTCTACTTAACAAGCCCTTTCATTTGATATCCATATTGATGGAATTAAAAAAAAGTAAGTTGTCCGCCATATTGTAGCGGCGGCCATCTTGGATGCACAATATTATTGAATATACATAATTGTATTGTCACCAGAATCAAAGGCGTATACCAAATTTCAGATCAATCGGTTGACGGGAAGAGGGTGAAATTTCACTTACTAGATTTGACGCACGAACAAAACAAACGGGGTGACCTAAATAAAACCGTTTAATTAAAAAACACAATCACGCTTGTAATAAGGTTACCAGACCAAACATCGCGCGTCGTCTAGATAGGTAGGTACCTATATCTGGTCTGGTCGACTAGGTAGGTCTGGATTTATGAAATCAGACTAAATAAAATAGATCGATACACTCCACTATGAACAACCTAAAACAACAAAATAATATTTAGAGGATCTAGATTTCCGACAGTAATATGTACCTAGGTATGTATGTAGGTACAGACAACAGCACATCAAGTTACCACAATCTGTCAAATTTCTGTGATAGATTTTCAACCTTATCACAATAGTGGAAGGCTAATATTCGATTGGTAAAATTTGACAGATTGGTATACCTACGTTGACCTGCTGTCGTCTGTACCTACATCTGGTCTGTCTGATTGACTAGGTAGGTCTGGATTTATGAAATCAGACTAAATAAACCTAAGTTATTTTCCTCAAGTAAACGTTATGTGAATTTTGTCACTTCTACCACCTGTTATTTGTGCATATTTAGCAATAACATACTAATTACATAAAAATGTGAAGTAACGAATCATAAAACAAAAAAAGCGACCGTAGGCGGTAGGCGCTTGACATAGCACAACTTCTTGTATATTTTATGTAGATCCTACAGTTTCTTTAATCTAAAAAAGCAAATTGAACCTTTATTCCCACCCAATCTATTTTGTTCAAAGAGACATCAGTGCATCATCTTTCTAAAATAAAAGTATGAGCATAATAAAGGTCTCGTTGTTCGATGGAATGGCAATTCGACATGATCATGGAGAAATGACCCGTGGATAAAGGGAGCCTTGACTGTTGGCCTTGACAGCGGGTTGATATTGTATGTAAACAAATTGCTCACCCATCCGTGAACAAACTGAACATACATACAGTGACACGAAATAGATCTCCTCTCTGACTGTCCCCTGTCGGTTACTCGGTGCAATATTATTGTGTTGCCATAAGTCTTATACCATGTGTGTTTAATAGTAAAACCAGCAGACCAAATGCCAGCAGACGATATATTGGCTTTTTCCCTACTTATTTGCTTTGTGAGAAAATCTCAAAACAAAATTATTACTTATAATTTTAAATCACTTTTACGATTACAGTTTTTTTCCATGTTTGAATTTTGCTGTAATGGCAACATTGTTCTGCGAAATGTCAAGTTTGTTGACAAACATCCACGAATGTGCCGGGATCTCGAAGGATTCTGGGAAAACTTATTTAATTTCTGGAAATTACAAATACTATCATTACCTCTGCGATGGTTTTGACGATAGAGTAAGAAATTATAAGATTCCTAGCTTACCTGTTTGAATTTTGAGGTTATGTTTTGTGTATTGCGTGTATGTTTTTAATTTTATCATGTTTGCTTCCAGGGTTGGGGTTGTGGTTACAGAACTTTACAAACAATTTGTTCCTGGATGACTGATAATCAGGACTGTGACGTTAAAGTCCCATCCATAAGAGAGATTCAAGAGATATTGGTACAGTTAGAAGATAAGCCTGCTGCGTTTGCAGGTTCCAGGCAATGGATCGGTAGTTTTGAGGTAAATTAAACGTTAATTAAATAAACGTTTACATTTAAACGTAGCCAACATTATATTCTAGTACTTAAAATTGGAAATAAGTATTTTAAAATTGAATAGTCCGCTCCGTTTTGACTACTCATTGGAATCTAAAAAAATACCCCATTTATCTATACAAAGTCACAATTTTGTTTATCTTTCATCAATTTATTGCTAATTATATTTATAACAGCCCAACAGGAATTCTAGATACTGACAATATGGTGAAATACCATAATGAAATATCACTTCATAGCATATATTTTTCCATATTGCAGGTATGTCTAGTAATAGACAAATTGTACGACATTCCATGTAAAATAATACATGTGAATCATGGAGATGACTTGAAGACCGTAGTGGATACTCTGGTATCACATTTTGAGAAATTCGGCAGTCCTCTGATGATGGGCGGAGATATGGACGCTTCATCCAAAGGCATTGTTGGCATTCATGTGGGGAAGAGAGATGCCAGTTTATTAGTTGTGGTAAGCATTTTTTCCACTAGCAAAACCAGTGAAATTAATTGATGGACTTAGAGGTGTGAAATCAAAACGGAAATGCCTTTGCCCAGCAGTGTTGGTAATCACAGGAGCCATTTAAAATTAGCACATACTCTGTTCAGATTACACGGCTCCTGCCATTTCATAGTTTAAAAAAAAATCTTGTTTCTACTTCTGATTCAAGTGGCACCCCAGCTAACGAAGATTATCCATCACTTCAGAAAATTTACTTCTATCTCGTGTGATTTGATTATCACACTTAATAGAATAAACATTCTATATTATTACTTATTTATTTACAGGATCCACATTATGTTGGCAAGGAGCAATCAAGAGATTTCCTCTTCAACAAAGGCTGGGTGAAGTGGCAGCTTCTATCTGATTTTCTAAGTAGCTCATTCTATAACATTTGTTTACCCCAAGTCAAGGCTAAATGCAAATCAAGTTAGACATTAATATTATTGAATAGGTATATATAAAGTTTGACTTTATAAGAATAGAAAAAAATATATAAAAAGTTTATTTCATATGCTTCTAAAAAAGAGGATATCTGAATTTGTAGATGGCTATTTTCTTACATATATCTACATAACTAACACCAATAAAGATGGAGTAAATACGATAAGAGTATGTTGACCTTACACACTACCCAAGTGCCTAGTAGGTCATGGTCATACAATTTAGTTTGTGGTCAAATGACCTTGGCATATACATAGTCTTCCTTTTACAAAGAAATAAAATGTTATTATAATTTAATTCAATTTAATGAAAAGAAAAATAAAACAATATATAACATTAATCAGTCTTTATTTAAAAATTAACATCTAATTCAAAACCTTATAATAAAAGAACATAATTCTATAAAAACAGGTACTACTGACTAGACAGTTGCTATATTCGGCGGTGAGACTGCTTAGCATTTGGTATGAACATTACCTAGCTAGCAGATACATAGTGCTCTGGTCAGGAACCGGTTTGGAACTGACGTCTGTAACGCGTCATATCATAATACATTATTAATTTCAGTAGGTTTTAGCAATAGAGTATTATTCAAATTACATCTATATCAATATTAAAAAGCTGAAGAATTTGTTTACTTGAACGCTCTAATAATAATCTCAGAAACTACTGGTCCGATTTAAACAAATATTTTAAGTGTTAGATAGCTGATTTATCGAAAAAAGCTATAGGCTACTTTTATACCGGTGCGCGGGGAATTTCCCATGGCACACGGATGAAACCGTCGGCAGAAGCTATTAAGGTGACAAATACAGACAACAGCAGGTTGCCCGAATCTGTCAAATTTTACCAATCAAACATTAACCTACCACTATTGTGATAAGGTTGAAAATCACCAACTTCCTACTCCGGGCTGCTTTGTGAAAGTTTCTAAAACCCACAAAGCGATTTCGGCCCGCCCCGGGAATCGAACCCGAGACCTCGCGCTCAGCAGTCGGCTATGCGACCACTAGACCAACGAGGCAGTTAATGCCGTGCATCGGAGAGCACGTTAATGTCGGTCCTGCGCCTGATCTCTCACCGGTCGTGTCGGATTGCCGTCCCATCGGGTTATGAGAGTGAGGGAATAGGGAGTGCACCTGTGTCTGCGCAAATGCTTGTGCACTATAATATGTCCTGCGCAGCTGGCTGATCTCCTTATATGAGAACAGCCGCCGTGGCCGATAATCGGCTAGGACGCCATCAAGGTTGAAAATCTATTGCAGAAATTTGACAGATTGTAGTAACTAAATGTGCTATCTGTACAGTTGACAGCTGGCTAATTCACAAATACAGTAGATTTAAAACACATCTCCACCGCCTAGTACCAGTTCAGTCAGTATTCATAATAAGACAGACGCCCTGCAGTATCCAATGGCTGGGGTGTTCAGCCGTCCATAGGTCGGAGTTGAACACGAGACCAACTCCCATCGCGTTGCGACGCTGAGAGGTCGTGTAGACTGGGGTACGTAGGGTGTTCTGGGAAAGAAAAAATATTATCATCATCTTCATCTTCTGCCCTTATTATGATTGTTTTAAATTAACTTCCAACCCTTCCGTTTCAGCGTCCCGAAGGAAATTCTTCCCATACTTGGTAGTTATTCTGATACATAAACTATACCGCTAAGTTTCATCAAAATCCATCCAGTAGTGTTTGCGCGCAAAAAATAATTTTAAGACAGTAGAAAGTAGGATTACAGTTAGTTCTTTTCTTTAGTAAATTGCATCGTTAATGATTTAAGTTTTTAATTTATACCTAATTTATATACTAAAGTGATTAATTTAATTTGCAGAGAACACAAGTCATTAAAAAAAACTGTGTTGTCACTGTTTAAACAGAATTAAAAATAATGATCAAAATGTCACAAAAAGCATCAAATTACTAAAGATTACAACATTATGATGTAAAAAAGTTTATTTTCTGAGCATACTTGTAGTATACAAATAGAGATATTGAGATAAACTATTGGCCTTGAATATAATTAAACATTATTTGGGTTATCGACACCTGGTCAGTTTAAAGTCTTATTTACTAAGCGACACGCTGTGTCCGTGTCAATAAATCTTTGTATTATCTATTTAAATTGTTTAAACTAAAATTATTATAAATGTGAGGATCTTTGGCCATGGCAAGATCAAACAGGTATCCGTGTAGTGTTATTCTCCTTATAACTCTGTCTGTCTGTCGCACTGTCACGCGAACACTACGGAATCGATTTAAGGCATAGAGATAGGTGTGCCTGAGAAAGGACATAGGCTACTTTTTACTAACTAACTGGTTCTCGCGGGACGTAAGTGTAACCGTAACCGCTTAGCGATGCTCATGAACAATGAGTATGAGGATCTGGGTTTGATTCCCAAATCGGTATAGAATTAGAAAGGCAAGTGTAGATTTCATTTTAGGTGATGGCAAAATAAGCTCGCCTTTTTTATAATGAACAAGGAATATTCTTACAAACATAAACAAAATATTTTGAACTATTATACGTTTATTTAAACAAAATATCGTTGTTGTGTCGTGTAGATATGAGCCAACATTGTTGACACTACTTTTAGCTCTAAAAATACTGACAAAACAATAGGTACTCGGAAGCGGTACAACGTCAAACTAATATAAATATTTATCTATGCATACAAAAAATCTGAGGGAAATCCGTGTTTATTATTGCGTTTTTTCAGTTATTTGCAAACAAAAACTAGTCTAGTCACCATTTGGGATGTCCCTGATTATCTATGTTTACTAGTCTATGATTATATGAATATAGTTTTTATTTACTTATAGTTTTTATTGGGCCAGAGAAATCGGCTTCATCTTAATTTTTTTAAACTGTATAGTAACAAAGATAGGTACCTAAATGTCATCCAGTCGTACTTTGAAAGAAAAATGATTGTATGGATGGATACGTGGCTCTTTGGCATGGATGTATCAAAGACTAGCTTTCGCTAGCGGTTTCACCCGCATCCCTCTGGATAAATTTATTATCAAACATAACTATTCGGGCCAGTCGTTCTTGGGATTGACGTGTTTAAACTCTTCACCTTTATAACATTAGTAAGTATGTATGTATGTACTGTAATCCAATTAAGATTTTTTTTTTGTGAAGCGGAGTCAAGTGTAACCGCGGGCAGTTTCATTTCAGTTAAGTATAATTAAGAAGTAATACATACCTGCAGTTTGAGTTTATGTGCTTCAATAGGTATGACGTACATAATAGGCAGTTCAGTCACCAGCACCTTGGGGTGTGAGCGTCTGAGGCAGGCCTCCTCCAAGTCCCATCGAGCTCCTTCTAAGTACAGACCGCGCACGTAGCAACCCTACGAAGGATAGAATGAATATTTTGACATCTATCCAATAATTCTGGGGTTCCCTCATCATCAGCATCCTCCTGCTCTTATCTCAATGTTATTTGGGATTGGCGTAGCATTTTCTTTATCATTACAGTCATCACACCAGTAATAGTAGTAGTCTTTCCAACCATATTAACGGGTTCTTCCCTCAATTGAATGTAATACAAGAAATTTTCGTTAGTCATGTAGATAACTTTTAACTGGGGATCGGAGAGGGTTATACAACTTCAGAAATGTGGTTAAATGTGGACAGTTAACCAGATTTCTGAAGTGGTTTGTCTGATCTCCTCAACCTGGGTAACCCGATACCTACTCCTTGTGGCTTATGCAGCTCTCGCCCTCGCCTCTTGTAGTACTCCTTATTATTCAGCAAGCTATCAAAGAAAGATATAGTGAGTACATACACAGACGGGTCGCTCCTCGATCTCGTCTGCGGAGCGCCAGGAGGTGACGCGCGTGAACTGCGTGGAGCGGTCGAGCGGCCACGTGTAGAGGCGGCACGCGATCTGGATGTGCGCGATCAGGTACGACTCCGGGATGTGTAGCCCGGATAGCCAGATCACCACCGGTTCTTCCATTGTCGCCTGCAATGGTGATTAGTTAGTGATTGTTTTAGGGACGAATTTAATAGTTTGATAGAATCGTGTCACTAACGAATTTAATATACTACAGGTTTAGAGATCTATCTGCAAATTAATAGTGATTTTAGCCCATCATAAATTACTAAAGTGTTATACGATTTATTGAACTGGGCTATTTTTGCGACCTGTCTTCCTCCTAGAGATCCTAGAGATCTCCATTCTCAGGCAATATACTGCTCATCCCTTGTCGGAGCTAAGTTGCGGCAGTTATCCGTTGAATATACATTAAAACCTTTAGTAGAAAAGGTTATTTATTCTAGAATGTTCTACATTATTCTAGAAAGACTTACCCAGTCGGTATACTGCTTGGTCCGTGCAATAAAGTGGTCCATCCAGCCCCCAAGTCCCTTGCAAGTGGCACGATTCACGGTCAAACTTTTAGTAGAAAGATAATTTATTTTAGAATATTCTACATAGTTCTAGAAAGACTAACCCAGTCGGTGTATTGCTTGGTCCGTGCAATAAAGTGGCCCATCCCGCCGCCGAGTCCCTTGCAAGTGGCCGGGGCTAGATCGCGCCACACTTGCGGCAGTTGTCCGTTGATTTATTTATTCTAGAATGTTCTACATTGCTCTAGAAAGACTAACCCAGTCGGTATACTGCTTGGTCCGTGCAATAAAGTGGTCCATCCAGCCGCCGAGCCCCTTGCAAGTGGCCGGGGCTAAGTCGCGCCACACTTGCGGCAGTTGTCCGTTGAACATACAATATGACACGTTGTCTAACACCGAGTCCATGCCGATCTCGCCTGCTAGGGCTTTGCGGAGTAACGACAGAGTTGTATGCATCTTCTTTATTAAGCGATTGAATCTGCGAAATAGAAGTTATTGCAAATGCTCAAAAATAAAAACAAGTACTGGACCGATTTGAAAAATTCTTGCAGTGTTACATAGCCCGTTTATCGAGGAAGGCTATATGCTACTTTTAATCCGGGTGCGCGGAGTAGTTCCTACGCGGCGCGGGTGAAACCGCTAGCGTAAGTAAAATCTAAAGATATATCTGAGCTTCTCAATTTTGAACTGTGAAAACTAATCTTCTGTGAGAAGGAGATGTTAAACATTTAGATAAAAAGATAAGTATAGGAGGTCTATTAAATTCTCAATGTTGGTAAAAAAATGCTATGCCGGATTTTTGAAATTTTTGGGCTATAAAAAAAGTCCGTTTAAAACAACTACCTCTCTAGCTCCTGCAGCAGCACGACGAGCGTGGGCGTGATGTTCATCTCGAACTGCTTGCGCACGCGCCAGATCTCGTACGGCTGCGGCAGCTTGCTCAGCACGTCCACCGCCGTGCCGTCGATGAAGTCCTCGCGGCTCATCGCGCCGCCACTCTCGCCTGGGAGTCGTCAAAATAAAATTAAAAGACTTATAATTTCGTATTTCGCAGTCGTCATTAGCCACTTTATTATGAATCGTGGTTTTGAAAAGTACCAGGCTTAGTACTAGTTTAGAGCTTCAACTTTGTTCGAGACGATGGTTTATGCCCAGTAAAGCCGGTACGGTACTTAGGCCCACGTTTTATCATAACTAGGTCTTTCTTTTCAACTTCATTACCGCTTAGTCTAGGTATGTTTATTTTTATATAATTAGTACTTACTTGCGACGATGCCTAGCAGCATAAAACATAAATAAATATACATAAAAATTGCTCACGATTAATTAAACATTCATTTAAAACTTTTGCGTTTGTACTTACGGTCCCATACTTTTACTAAAGCCGCATGGAAATAAAAAATACGTTATCATAAAGTAATAGTTATAATGGAGATCAACCAGCTGCGCAGGACATATTATAGTGCACAAGCATTTGCGCAGACACAGGTGCACTCCCTATTCCCTCACTCTCATNTTAACGGGTTCTTCCCTCAATTGAATGTAATACAAGAAATTTTCGTTAGTCATGTAGATAACTTTTAACTGGGGATCGGAGAGGGTTATACAACTTCAGAAATGTGGTTAAATGTGGACAGTTAACCAGATTTCTGAAGTGGTTTGTCTGATCTCCTCAACCTGGGTAACCCGATACCTACTCCTTGTGGCTTATGCAGCTCTCGCCCTCGCCTCTTGTAGTACTCCTTATTATTCAGCAAGCTATCAAAGAAAGATATAGTGAGTACATACACAGACGGGTCGCTCCTCGATCTCGTCTGCGGAGCGCCAGGAGGTGACGCGCGTGAACTGCGTGGAGCGGTCGAGCGGCCACGTGTAGAGGCGGCACGCGATCTGGATGTGCGCGATCAGGTACGACTCCGGGATGTGTAGCCCGGATAGCCAGATCACCACCGGTTCTTCCATTGTCGCCTGCAATGGTGATTAGTTAGTGATTGTTTTAGGGACGAATTTAATAGTTTGATAGAATCGTGTCACTAACGAATTTAATATACTACAGGTTTAGAGATCTATCTGCAAATTAATAGTGATTTTAGCCCATCATAAATTACTAAAGTGTTATACGATTTATTGAACTGGGCTATTTTTGCGACCTGTCTTCCTCCTAGAGATCCTAGAGATCTCCATTCTCAGGCAATATACTGCTCATCCCTTGTCGGAGCTAAGTTGCGGCAGTTATCCGTTGAATATACATTAAAACCTTTAGTAGAAAAGGTTATTTATTCTAGAATGTTCTACATTATTCTAGAAAGACTTACCCAGTCGGTATACTGCTTGGTCCGTGCAATAAAGTGGTCCATCCAGCCCCCAAGTCCCTTGCAAGTGGCACGATTCACGGTCAAACTTTTAGTAGAAAGATAATTTATTTTAGAATATTCTACATAGTTCTAGAAAGACTAACCCAGTCGGTGTATTGCTTGGTCCGTGCAATAAAGTGGCCCATCCCGCCGCCGAGTCCCTTGCAAGTGGCCGGGGCTAGATCGCGCCACACTTGCGGCAGTTGTCCGTTGATTTATTTATTCTAGAATGTTCTACATTGCTCTAGAAAGACTAACCCAGTCGGTATACTGCTTGGTCCGTGCAATAAAGTGGTCCATCCAGCCGCCGAGCCCCTTGCAAGTGGCCGGGGCTAAGTCGCGCCACACTTGCGGCAGTTGTCCGTTGAACATACAATATGACACGTTGTCTAACACCGAGTCCATGCCGATCTCGCCTGCTAGGGCTTTGCGGAGTAACGACAGAGTTGTATGCATCTTCTTTATTAAGCGATTGAATCTGCGAAATAGAAGTTATTGCAAATGCTCAAAAATAAAAACAAGTACTGGACCGATTTGAAAAATTCTTGCAGTGTTACATAGCCCGTTTATCGAGGAAGGCTATATGCTACTTTTAATCCGGGTGCGCGGAGTAGTTCCTACGCGGCGCGGGTGAAACCGCTAGCGTAAGTAAAATCTAAAGATATATCTGAGCTTCTCAATTTTGAACTGTGAAAACTAATCTTCTGTGAGAAGGAGATGTTAAACATTTAGATAAAAAGATAAGTATAGGAGGTCTATTAAATTCTCAATGTTGGTAAAAAAATGCTATGCCGGATTTTTGAAATTTTTGGGCTATAAAAAAAGTCCGTTTAAAACAACTACCTCTCTAGCTCCTGCAGCAGCACGACGAGCGTGGGCGTGATGTTCATCTCGAACTGCTTGCGCACGCGCCAGATCTCGTACGGCTGCGGCAGCTTGCTCAGCACGTCCACCGCCGTGCCGTCGATGAAGTCCTCGCGGCTCATCGCGCCGCCACTCTCGCCTGGGAGTCGTCAAAATAAAATTAAAAGACTTATAATTTCGTATTTCGCAGTCGTCATTAGCCACTTTATTATGAATCGTGGTTTTGAAAAGTACCAGGCTTAGTACTAGTTTAGAGCTTCAACTTTGTTCGAGACGATGGTTTATGCCCAGTAAAGCCGGTACGGTACTTAGGCCCACGTTTTATCATAACTAGGTCTTTCTTTTCAACTTCATTACCGCTTAGTCTAGGTATGTTTATTTTTATATAATTAGTACTTACTTGCGACGATGCCTAGCAGCATAAAACATAAATAAATATACATAAAAATTGCTCACGATTAATTAAACATTCATTTAAAACTTTTGCGTTTGTACTTACGGTCCCATACTTTTACTAAAGCCGCATGGAAATAAAAAATACGTTATCATAAAGTAATAGTTATAATGGAGATCAACCAGCTGCGCAGGACATATTATAGTGCACAAGCATTTGCGCAGACACAGGTGCACTCCCTATTCCCTCACTCTCATTACCCGATGGGACGGCAATCCGACACGACCAGAGATATCTCATAAAGTACACAATAAGTATATGATAAATATGTTATTATTTACCGAAAAGCTCAAAACTTATTATCTAGTGCCTGAGACCACGTAAGCGCATTCTCAACTGTTACCCTGTAGTGTCGCCAGAATTCCACGTCAGAGGCTAATAGTAGTAGGAGGCCGGAGGAACACTCTGACGCTAGAACCTGTTACGCTAAACCTGCAGTTTACTTGATAAGAAGAATAAGACTCAAGTTCACAGCATAAACGTTAGTTCTTTAAACAACCGTCTTAGTAAGCCGTTATTTAAAGAAAACTGACGTTTACTGACGCTGAAAATGGACCTTACTCTTCTTACCAAATAGGCTGCGGGCTTAAAGATCTAACAGGCCATCAAAGTTTTCTCAAATTCTACTACCGCCGTCTGAAATGGAATTCTGGCGACACTTATTTTGGCTAAGCCTTAGATCTATCGTTTGTTGCTACTAACTGGTTTGCGGCTGCAGTTCGATGAGATGTCCCCACATCTCCCGCACCGCCTGACTGAAGTACCCGATCTCGGCGTTCGGGTGTAAGCCGAATACTTCCGGCGTGTTCGCCAATGGTAGGATGTCGATGAACTCTGCGAATATAGGAAGTTTTATTTCAGTTCCAGATCGGAAAAGAAATAAGAATATAACATCTCAACAAATAACAGAATTATTATGCCGTAGATACAATGTTTTAGGGATATGACACAGAATAATTGCGGCTCAACTACTTTACCATTGATTGATTGAGCCCTCTAAATTGACCAAAGAAGACATACTTTAACAAATGAATTAAAAAAATATCACTGTATACTAAGACGTTGTCTTAGGCGAACGACAAAAGCGGGAATGCGATGCAACGCGAACAGATATCAAGTCATCTTTAAGTGGTGAACAATAGCATTAAGTCACATCTCGTCGCTTCGTGTCGCTTTCTCAGGACAGCGAGTAACAAATTAAGAAGAACAATAGGTAATACTGGCCACAAAAAAACGAATGATAGAGATAGATGGAAAGCCTTCGAGGAGGCTTTTAACTAGCAGTGGGATAATATCCCTACTAATATTATAAATGCGAAAGTAACTGTGTCTGTCTGTTATGCTTTCACGCCTAAACCAGTGAGCCGATTTCGATGAAATTTGGTACAGAGATAGAATAGACCCTGAGGAACAACATAGGCTACTTATTATCTGGTTACGGGAAATAGTTCCCTCGGGAAGCGGGCGAAGCCGCTGGCAGAAGCTAGTAAAAATACAGCAGCAACATAATGTTACCAATATACTGTTCCTTCTCCCCGTCGGGCGGTATGACGTAGTCGAACACGCTGTCGTGGTAGAAGTGGAAGGGCTGGAACTTGTCGAACAGGAAGTCGCCGAGGTACTCCTCCATGTACGTGCCTACAGTACGACGGTCGTAATCGTCTATTACTCTACCGCCGTACATCACCTGGCAAGTAAGTATAAAATTAATTACTTATTACAAAAAAACAGCGGGATTTTATGGTAGGTTTAAGTCAGGATGATTTCCCACCAAAAAAAACACCCTCCTTTTCTTGGAAGTCGGTTAAAAAGTTACGTTTCAAACATGATATATCAGGGAGTTACAAACAATACGTTCAGATTTCCGTTTATGTGAATGCCTTTCGATCCCAAATATCCTCCATTGTAATAGTAGCGTAAAGAGTTCGTGGCTAAGTAACAGTCATACGGGCCGGTTGATCGTAAGGTTTAGTAACGCTTGGCACAGTAGGCCCGTGGACCATTTATGTCATGACGAGTTTCTACGTTTTTAGGAAAGCACGTTTAATTTATGAATCCTGGCCGTCATTGGAACATCTTTGGCAGCCATTACGAGAAGTCAGAAGCCAGAAAGTATGTCTAGCTGGCTTTAATCTTAATTAGTGGCGAACACGATTCGTACCTCGTCAGCAGACTAATCACATGCACAGATAACAAGATCTACAATAGACGAGTAACCCACATACCTCTCCAAACAGATACTTGAGCGTGGCCCAGGGTATGGGTCCCTTGACCGCGTAGCACCTGTCGAGGTAGCACTGCAGGATCTGCATGCACACCACGAAATCCGACTCGCTGAAGTCGTACGATATGTTCCAGCCGATCTTGTCGTATTTGCGCCGTTCCTGGTAAACATTTCCATGTTAACACTTGTCGTCGTTACAGCCAAAATAAAAGCCCAAAGCCTGTTGTTAGCTTCTAATATCCCACTTGGTGCTGTGTGGTATTTGTACCCCCACCAGTCGGTCGCCAGAGCTTCGTCCGTTTTTCAGCAGGGTATACCAGTACACCACGGGCATGTGAGGTTGGCTACTGGGGCAGAACGATGTTGGTTTGCTCCCCTTGTCAACACTTTGTTTGGAAATGACGGGGGTGGCCACAATATCAATATTACTTCATTTCATTGGGAACTATCTGTTGGGTGCAACTCGGGGTGCATTCCGGGGGAACTTTCGATACCAGATAAAATATAGCCAGGATGCAAAATTATATAAAATATGTATCGTAAAGGTGAAAGAAGTTTGAGAGGAGACGAGAACTGAAGATCCTTTATAAAAATCCCAGAAGCGATAAGAGAAAATATAAATGGAAAGGGAATAGCCATCATAAAAAATTCTAGGGTCTTAAAAAGATACCAAAACATATTTTTCGAATAAATAAAAATTTCTAAAATTTAAAACAAGTTACCTGTACAACAGCGTGGAAGAAAGCGAGCACGTAGACAAGTTTCTTGAACTGCGGGTGTATGCACTCCTCGAGCGCGTGTGACCGCATCTTGAAGTACGTGTTGCGGAGGTTCAACTTCAAACCGTTTGGCGGCTCCGTTACCACTGTACTCGTAATTATGTTGTTTTATTGAATTAACTTTAACATAATATTGGAGAATTTTTGGCAGTCGTTACGGGTTTTGATTTCAAATAGACCTAGTACAGGTTCTTATGAATAGTCAAAGCTAGTTGCACGGTTCCAAGGGTTGGTGTCATGGAGGAAAACCGGCAAGAAACATAGAAGACATTCATTGAGTCTGAAGCCAGATTGTATGACAAACAGTTTCACCAAGCCTAGAAGCAGACCCCAATGTAGTTCAACGAATCCAACATTTGAAAATGGCTAGGCAGATGACATATTAACTTAACTTTGAAAAACCTAGTTTAGGAAATAGGGCAAATTCCGGGATATTAGGAAATTCTTCACTTCGAGAATGATTAACATGAGACTACTCTACCTTTAAGCGATCGCTGCAAGATCCCAATAGGGAAGGTAGGCGTGGGATCAGTAGTGAGCCACAGCCGGTACTCGGGGTGCGGCTTCGACATCAGTTCCAGCTGTTTCTCCAGCTCCCGTAAGAATGATACGAGGAGATGGCAGTTCTGCAGGATCAGCCACTGCCCGTGGGAGATCGCACCTTCCAGCAGAGCCAATGCCGTCTGGCGATAGACCCGGATGTTGTTTTTGTTAATTCATCTTAGCTGCGATTAACACTTGAATATTATGGCGCATAGAAAATCTGGTCGTATTTCCAACAAAGAACTAAACAGATTTTATTCACTAGGACTTTTGTTGAGCATCAAATCAGTAAATCTATTTGAAAATCTACATAAAAGATCCAGCAACTTGAAGAGTGAATCGAAGCGGCGAACTGCTGTACTTCTTACAAAGAAATCTGATTGGAATCTTTCTGACAAGTTCGGAATAATTTGACATGATATATCCTGTTACTTATGTCTTTCCTTACCGCTTCCTGTCCTTGCCCAAGAGACAGATACTTGAACTTGCCGCCACCGAAGCCGCACCTGTCAGCCAGCTTCATCAGATCAGCCGTGGGATCCGAACCAGGACTCAGAATGAACACCACCGGCGTGAACGGAGTTGTCTGCTCGAATATCATGTCGAAACTGAAAATGAAGTTCTTGGGTCATGGAAAGAAGAAACGTAGTAATTTGAAGCATGAGAGCGTGGTGTTCCCTATGCTGAAAATTTTGGATTTAATCATTCTTTAGTTACCAAAAGTGAGCATGGCAGCACAGTCCTGATATAGAGACTCAGATAAACGGAGCTATGAGTCGAATTTAATATGCTTACGCGACACGTCGACAATTTGTATAATCGGCGCAAATATTGCATGGGAGGGGGGGACAGCGGAATGTCTAGCGTACCATGTATAAACTAAGGGTCTAAAAAGACTGTCGGGGCTGCGGGTTGTTCGCGCGCGTTACCGCGGCCCTGGCACACAAAGGGCTCCCGAAGGAACACGGTAGGTTTTAGTCAGTAAAAGACTGACACACTCACAGCGGGAGGGGTTATTTGATGATTTCCCATCAATAAAAAAAGGCCTAACAAGAACTGAATAAGATGCTAGTACCTGATGACGGGCGGCGTGATGTACTCCTCGCCCATGGTGACGGTGATGTAGTCGGTGAGCGCGCGGTAGATGCGGTCCACGCGGAAGCAGCGCAGCAGCATCAGCAGCTCGAACGGCTGCAGCGTGTCGCGGTACCCGCCCGGGATGTCCGCCGACTCCGGCGTGTCGCTGTCGAACCACTGGATACAACGAACAATTGGGACATTAACTTGTTAGCAATATAAACCTAAATGATATGAATTAAGAACTTCTTTAAACCAACATCGTCCTGCCAAAAAACGGACGAGGTTCTGGCGACCGCCTGGTGGCGGAGCAACTACCATATAGCTTCAAGTGGGATATTAAATGCCTTGCTCGGATAAGGGCAGCAGCATCTCCGAAACTAAAAAAATATCCCACACTCCAACACGCATGGCTAACGCGGTATGGGCCAAACCCCGCCACGCGGCGGAGCCAGTAGTTCCCCAGACGTCTTTCATCTGTGATGGCGACTTAATTACGCTTAGAAGAGGACTTTCGATGATTGTTTTTTCCGTTCAATAGCTTCGGAGACCAAACCAAACAAACACACAGAAACATAATATTATCCCATGTTGGAATGATTCGCTGGACAAAATTTATTAAGAGTACGTACTTCTTGCCAGTCGGCCAGTTTCCTAGAAATATTGTCAGGCAAAGCAGCGAAGGAATCCTGGAAGTCCAAACTCAGCTTCATGACATCTTGCCAGCCCTATAGACAAAATGGACAAATGTACACAGATTAATTGCACACCTGACGTGCTATTTCATATGCTTTTGTCATCATGACCAGAATTTTGAATAAAATAAAATGAATAAATAGCACTGATTCAATGTCACCCGCCATTTAGCTATAAGCCCTCAAAGTAGAATATAGTGAACGTACACTACGTTCACATTTAATATGCGCCATTCGACCTATGTTGGAGTATTTTGCCGGTTCTTATCCATAAGACCCACTTAAATCTAAACTACTGACTTTGGTACTCAGATAATCCAAAGCCTGAAAAGGGCCATAAGCTAATATTTATACGGATGCGGGAAGTAGCTATCTCGGAACGAGAGTGAACCACAAATAGATAATAAAAACTTCTGCCCAGGGCCTAGAATATTCTAACTTTTTTTCTTTTATCGATGGGAAATCATCAGATAACCCCTCCCGCTGTGGGTGACAGCTTGAGGGAGTGTCAGACTTTTACTGACTAAAACCCACCGTGTTCCTTCAGGAGCCCATTTGTGTGGCAGGGCCGCGGTAACCCGCGCGAACAACCCGCAGCCCCGACGGGCTCTGGCCCTAGTAGGCCCCGCCGGGGTTTGCTGACACTCTCTGAGGAGACTATTCTGACCTGTGACGGTATCCAAGAGGCGGGACAGGCTCGAGGCGACTTCTCCAAGGCCACGTTACCCTTGATGAAGAAGTCCAGCTGCTGCTGGCTGACGCGGTCGTCGCTCTGTTCTAGCTTTATGTTCATTTGGAACGAGAATAGCAGTTTGTGGCGCTCGAATATACCTGTAGTAGTGTTAATATAGATATGTATGGAAGAACTAATTAGATGTAGTACATGAAACCAAAACTAAAGTAGAAAGAATAATGGCCGATTTCTATAAACTATCTATGCGTAGTTTTGCGGTAAGGCATAATTAATTTGACATAAAATTTAATCTCTAATCAAAAATTACGGCCTTATAATGATTTAAAATGCCCAGCGGTAGAAGTTTTAAAGAAACCAGAAAATTGGAATATACATTTTAAATTAAATTTAGAAACAAAGATTCGAACAAATAATAAGTATCTATTGAAGGTCTTACCAGTACATCCATAATCATACACATTCTTAGTAAGCATATCTATAATGTTTTTCAATCGTTTCGCCAAAATAACATTCGGCATCGCTTTGCGCAGTGAGAATGAGAACACCTGTTCAAACAAAAAAAAAAATTAGTACAATGTTAAGAGTATGGCCCAAGATCCCAGGGCCACCAGACGTCATGTATTTTCTGACGAAGAAAATGTGGACGATTGAGTAGTGTTAGTATATACTAAGAACGCATGCCTATCGGCTAGCTTGCTCAGACGGCCAATTTTCAGGTATCGGGTAATCAAGGTACATAAAAAGATTACTTACCTCACGTAAATTCTCCAAGCTGATTTTTACGTATATTTTAGGCAATATCCTTAAAAATAAGTCGCCAATACTCCCAGACAGTTTCCGTCAGCCGTTTTGCTTTGCAGACGCTTTAAAGCTCCCAAAATAATTACTTTAAGTCACGTAAATTCACGCAATTTTTTTATATTAACAATAAATTGATATGAGTAAATTGTAACGGAGTAAGAGAGAGAGAAGTCAATATATTCTAATACATGTCTCACTCAGTCTCATG
>NWSH02000210.1:9303304-9319463 GCA_002382865.2 Heliothis virescens
ACATAATACTATGGAAGTAAGCAAAATATACGAGCCTAGCAGTAGCAACGTCAGTAATCTGTCTTATTTTTCTGACTGCATAAGCTGCGGAACTCAGCCTTTTTGACAGTGCTGAGATGTGAGCACCCCATTGCAGTTTAGAGTCAATGGTGATGCCCAAGAAAACGGTTTGACTAATAACGTCTAATTTATTATCGTCCAGAATGATATTGAGCCCTACTGGTGTTACATTAGGTAAAGAGAATTTGAGCAGACACAAATTGTTAATAAACTAATGTTAATACGTTACATTTAATATTCTTCTCCAGCACATTATCAACAACGGGATCGATGTACTCGTTGACATCTTGGAACAGCACCGGCATGCCGTACTTGATGGCCATCTCTAGTTGGCGCAAAAATTGCGGGTCGTTGAACGATAGGACCTGAAAATATGCTTGTCTTGTTGATCAAAATGCAGCTGTGTATTATCGTATGCAATATGATTATCTGCTTATTCAAATATAGAACACGGGCACAGGCGATTATCGCGTGTCCAAGCAAGATTTTCATACATTTTCATACTGTAGTTATAGGCGCATTGACCACGTGGGACTATCGCGACCCATCATTAGTCCGAAGGTATCTTTATATGTCTGTCGGGGCTGCGGGTTGTTCGCGCGAGTTACCGCGGCCCTGGCACACAAAGGGCTCCCGAAGGAACACGGTGGGTTTTAGTCAGTAAAAGTCTGACACTCCCTCCCATTGTCACCCACAGCGGGAGGGGTCATACTGATGATTTCCCATCGATATAAAAAAAGGTATCTCTTCATAAGATATCTTTTAGGTGTCAATTTCAGGTTCATCTTCAGATAATTATTTCCATAAGCAACTGCACTCACTTTAAGATTGTTCTTAGTCTCCTTCCTCTTGATCCAAGACAATGCCTGTGTCTGTGGGTCGATACACAGCGGGAACCGGGAGGCTCGCGTTGTTAGGATGCCGTTCTGTACTGATAGCTCGTCTGGAGGTAGACCTTCCGAGTTCCAACTGGAAGGTTATTTTACGTATTATAAAATTATGTTAACACCGACCTTCTTGATCATCATCTGCCTTTTCACACCGACCTACTTATAGACACCAAATACTATTTTTTTCAGTCCTAGCGAACTAAAGCCATATTTCGCAGCAGTGACTATTTATTATAGATTTATCACAGTTCAAGGATTATTCCAAATCGAGTAATAACATCGTCAAAAAGACAAAAAGAAGATAACATTATTTGCCATATTAACAAACTGCTTACCCACTAATCTCAACCTCATTAGTCAAATTCTTCTCGATGGTAAAGGGCGTGGTCAAGGGTATGCCCCTCTCCAGCACATCTCCCAACCAGTCCTCGTATATCATGGTCTGTCGGAACGAGAACGAGAAGGGTCCTGCGTAGCTCAAGAACGAAGCTGATAGAAGACAGTTGCCTATCAGGCGGGATTGTTCCACGTAGAGAGCTGCTAAGTCTTCCGTCCAGCGTTTTTGTTCGCTGGATAAGCCAGACATGAGCTTGTCGGCGGCGATCAATCTGGAAAGGTAGGAATATATCTATCTATAGACGATAAATCACTATGTGAAATTAATTGTTTGGCGCAAAAGTTCTCAGGGTTACATGATAAGCAGCACTTCCTTTAATTTACAAGTTTCATGCAAGAACCTTTCGCTATTACCACCACCCATGTTAGGGACCAATTTTGAACAGAAATGATCGCGATCGGTCGCGCTTTGACCCAAAAACTGCTGAAGTGATTTTAATGAAATTGCCAGTGAAAGAAATGCGCTATTTTTATTCGGAGGCGTGCAGTAGTTTCCCCAGGACGCGGGTGAATTCGCGGGAAATATCTAGTAGGTATGAATACAAAACATTGTCTCTTTGCTCTACAATACATCCTATACTTCCTCCTGAAACCATTATAAGTACCAAAAATCTGTAAAAACAACCCGTGAAAACCCATACCTTCTCATCATAATATCAGTTTCTTCTTGCAACTCCTGTCTCCTCAACATAGCGGTTTCGTATTTACTATTGAGTCCGTCCAAAGTGCGTTGCAGTCGATCGATCTCACGGTTCAACGACGCCAAGTAATTACACGCTTCTGTGTACTCTTTCTCGAGAGCTTCCACTTTGTCCTTTTTCGGCTTTACTTCTTTGTAGACAGCGCAGTAACCGAGTACCGCTATTACGAATTTTAGGAGACCGTATCTGTGACAAAGGGATTTGTAAGAAAGTTGTAAAACTTTGTTTACCGATATTGAATTAGTTATGTGCTTTTCAGTAAGAAACATAACCCTTTTTGGCAGTCGGGTAATTAGAGTTTTAATTTTGTGACACGACAGAAATCCGAATCGAATAGTAAGATCGAGAGATAGAGATTGAACACCTCTCAAAATTTCGAGATATACCGAGGTAAGCTAAGTATAAAATAGTTGCTACATTTCAACCAAGTAATTCTTCCAAACACAACAAAAAAGCTTATGATATTCGCAGCATAAAACCCGACCTTAAGGCCCGTTTACACATTGCAATTTCATTGCAGCAAGATGCTACTTGCACTGTGTAAACGTAATCGTGCAATAGGTAAATGGTCGCCTGTCAAACCTGCAATAAAATAGCAAACAACGGGCAATCAAATCGCAATGTGTAAATGGGCCTTTACATACACAAAACTCCCCCAAAAACCATCAACTCTCTCACCCAGCCTTACTAATCTGCTGCATAGTATCCAACTTCTTGCTCTTCTTCATGTGAGCCTTCACTGCCTTGACCTGCTGCTGCGTGATGAGGTCGCAGTTCATCTCCTGCAGGTTGCGCAGGAAGTTGGGGTCGGCCATCATGCCTTTAGCACCCTTCCAGCTTACGTCTTTCACGCCGCGGATTATAGCCACGCACTCGCACACGGTCTGGGGATGTCCCAAAGAGAGGGGGTCATTTTAACCAATACGCTGTCTGAAACGGTTGCTGTATGCCGCATGTGGATCATGGAACAGGGAATGAAGTTTAAGTTTTCTAGCGGCATCGTAATCTCTTTCTAAAAACTTTGTACATTTTTGTTGAAAGAAAAATATTGCCACATGTGGTCAAAGTGATACGACAAGCTTAAGCCTAAGCTTACAATTTAAGGGCTAATCACATTTCGCTCCTTTTTTGCCGAAATTGCTAACAGACCAAGATAATCAAATCTTATTCTGCCTAACTCGATAAGCGACCTCGTCCAACGAACTTTAACTAACATTCAAACCAGAAATCTTTATGATAGTCAACAGCTCATACCTGCACAGCTTCTGGTGGCGTAGCAAAAGACCTAATCTCAGTGATATCGTTCTTCTCCAAGTCAGCGAGAGCGAGTCGAGCCGCCTCCAGCGCCGGCAAAGCTTCGGACAGCGCTTCCTCGGCCTCCGCCTTCTCTTCCGAGATGACTGCACTCTGTACTGTGATTTCCGCTGATTTCTCTGAAGCTACTGTTTGTTTTGCTGTCGCTGCGTTTGTGGCTGTTGAAGATGAGAAAAAGGAATAAATACTGTTCTTCAAATGCCATCTTTAATATAACTGACACGATGGCAGTATGCCTTGCTGACGCGACTTGGAACTGGTGTCTTGATGCACTAACTTTTTGCAAAGGTAGATTATTAGAAAGGTCAAGAGTTGAACGCGCTTATCTCAGGAATAAATGGTCCACTTAAAAAAATATTGAGATAATCCATTTATCAAGGGAGGCTATAGTCTACTTTTTCTATACGGCGTGCAGTAGTTCTCTCGCGATGTGACCAATAAAATAAAATTTCGTACCCTTGGAGATCTCCTTAAGCAGTGTCTCACACTCCTTAGTTTGTTCAGCAACGATAACTTTCTGCACCGCTAGCTTAGCGTTCAGGTCGGCTAGCTGAACGTTTGCCTCCTCAATCTTGGCGAGACCACCGATCAGGCGCTCGCACTGTCAACGTATAGATTTTTGAACTTTTGTTATACATGGAAAATATATTGTTTTTTTATACGATAAAAATGACCTTCAGTTACTGATGTACAGACGACAGCAGGTCAACGTATACGAATCTGTCAAATTTTACCAATCGAAAATTAACCTTCCACTTTTGTCATAAGGTTGAAAATCGATTGCAGAAATTTGGCAGATTGTGGTAACTTGATGTGCTGTTGTCTGTACCACAAATACATTGGTAAGACTGAATGTCAACTGGACCTTATGGCATATGCCACTAGCCTTTTATCAAATATACTGGTAATGACGAAATCTAAGGTTTGTGAACATCTTTCGCAGTAGTTACGGGTAGTCCGAAGCCAGGTCTGGTTGCCTAGGTAAGTGGCTGTAGGAGGTCGGATAGGCAGTCGCTCCATCTTCAGCACCGGTACCCAGCTGCATTCCCCACATAGCTGAGAAAGGCCAGGCGGATGATGATGAAACCAAAGGTGTTTTATTTGGAAAAAGATAATATAAAAACCAACCTGTGCCACAATAAAAGCGTCTTTCTCTTTTAATAACGACAGGTAGTTAGTCAAGAAGTCCATATAATGCTTCGGCGTGACGTAGTTGTTTCTGCGCAGGCGCAGCAAGAATTCTAGGGAGTACTGCGCGACTGACAGGTGTACGTGAACCACGTGTTCTACGATGATCGGTCGAAACTCTTCGGGGATTTTCGCCACCTAAGAAGTTTGGAAGTACGGGTTATACAAATTCAACCTTATGTTAAGCTATTTAAAGTTCATTTTGAATCTTTTGTGTAGTATAGGTAAGCTAGTGTACGCTGAATATTTAAAGCAGTTGATATATAGATAGAATAGTAGCTTAGAATACATACAGTAGCTTAGAATCACAAGACGGACATAGGGGGATGCGGGCGAAGCCGCATGAAAAAGCTAGTATTTTTTATAAATATGGTTTGTAATAAAGTGTTTTATACATACATCAGCTAGGAAAACATTAGCGACTGCCAATAGTGCTTGTTTGGGCCACGGGAACTGCCAGTCTATTGTAGTATTATTCACCAGGCCAGGGAAACTCCGACATCTAATAATATAAAGCTTCAAGTTATTGACAACTGATTAATTAAACTAGATAATAAATAGTTACTAACTCATCGAATATTACCTGTTCCTCAATATATCGCCACTAGGAGACATAGACAGCACCACGTGAAGGTTTTCAGCACACCTTGTGCAGAAGAAATTCCATACGGCGTCCCTAAAAGAAAAAAGAAATCATACCTCGAATATTCAACCATCCTCACCAAACTTTATGTAGTTCCGAAACTAAATTCCGAGCACAAGTCCGCGCATGTGCCCAAACCCCTCCGACACCCCAGCAAATCCACAGATAGATAGAATATTGGGATGGACCGTTATAGGACAGTTATCTGTCGTTAAAAAAAAACTGAGGTTTGTGTCACCATTTCATTAAATTTATTTTAAAAGGGCTTCAGAGTGTCGACTTCAGCCCCACGTTCGCTAAAATCCAGGACTCTGTGTGTGGTGGGAATATTACTGGCCAGTTTCATAGGCTCCAGATAAAGTTTCAGATAGCTATCTGACAGATACTGCCATAGAAATGTCTTTCATTTTGACTACTTTTCTGTTATCTGTCAGATAACCCTATGTATACTAACTTGCCCATTCCATATCCCGCCTCAGTGCTGTCGCCGCGCACCGCGTTGATAATCGCGTCTTTTTCATCGTCGCAGAACAGAGCGGGGATCATGCCGATCATCAGGATATTGTTGATGAACTCTAGGAAACCTTCTTCCAGGATCTAAAGGCATAGAGAAACAGGCGTGTGTTATGTCATGTGTGGATGTTTATTACAATTACGTCGGAGTAGCTGTTCCCCGTGATTTTATCCGTGTCTCGAGAGAATTATTTACGAAAATTTCATTTAAAACTATTCAGTAGTTTTGGCGTTAAAGAATTTCGTAATTAAGACAACGGTGAAGTGCTGCCATAGAATTTATATGAAAAACAAATCTTGGTACTTATAGACTATATAAACGTATATTAAAGAGTTTATGATGCTAACCTGTGCTGCAGTGAACAGGAAGACAGTCTTCTTGTTATCAACCCCCAGCGAGTTGTACAGTCTCTTCATGTCGTCCTTGAACGTGTTCTCAGTGTAATTGCGCGTCACCACGATCTCAAAGATGTCACAACCTGCACCAAGATAGGAGAAGTATACAATAGTTTCTACAAGTGTGTCTTCTAAAGGTGAATTCTATAACATGATTTGGGATTAGAGATTGAATTTTGACATTAGCGCATAACAACGCATAGATAATAAATAAGATATAAAATTCACAGTTAGTTATCCAGAATATGTCTAATGGCAAATGCACACCCGTTAGAATCAACTGCGGCGAAAAAATATAATAAAGGAATTATTTATTTGAAATCATTCCGATGATGACATCAGATTCGATTGGCTGACAGTTGTGTGTGACAGATTTTTCCGAGGTGTTTGTGGTTACCCTAGATTTAATTCTATCGTCCGGGTCGATTCAAAAAATTGTATCTTCACCATAACCTCCATCGATAACCACCATGTTTTCATTGAGAAGGTTTTCATTAGAACAAACGTTAAAACCACGTATTTAGCTATTTAATTATTACAAACCAGCAGCAAAAGAGGCTAAGCGACAAATAGACTTCTTCCCGGAGCCGCCGACGCCGATGATGAGCGCGTTGCCGCGGTCCATGCGCAGGATGCGGTGCGTGCGCGTCAGGTGCTCCAGGCAGTCCTCGAACAGCACCACCGACATCTTGCCCACGCGGTCGTTGTAGTCGTCCAGGATCTGGGTAGTGACAGATGATTAAGCTGATGACCCTCGTGTAGCTGTAAGCATGACTGCTTCGAGTATAATATCGGAACACCTTTCATATACCCCAAAGTAAGCTATAGATTAGCTCGCTCATGAGTGCCAGACAGCTGATAAACTAGGTGGTAGATATTCTTAGTCATGTTATAATACCCAGACCAAAGTGAATCGAACCCGAAACCTTCAGTTCAACCTGATGACAATTGTGCCAACTTGGTCATATAAACTTCATTTATTGTTTGAAATGGAAGAGGAATTTTGCATTCGCAAAAGCTATCATTCTCTTTCAGAAAGACGAGCGTGGAACACACAAACAAAACATGCTATGCCATGCCATAGCCTGATTCACCCGCAGTTACTTCAATAATTCCAGAATGTCGACCTGTCTACTACCGAACGTACTTACCTCTTGGAAGAGGAAGTACACAGCTTCATAATCCAGCAAGTCTTCATAGTATCGGATTTCCTCTTCGTCTAACGCGTTGCGGTAGTCCCCGAACAGTAGCGGGTCGCGGAACACGTACTCTTCCAACTGCACAATATACGTACGATGTCAAGAGAAGGTGGCATCACCAAGGTGTAAGTTTTCTTTAGATATCGGATGTCTTTGAATTCACAAAGGTTAATGGAATTTTAAATTGAAGGTATGTATGTGGTATATTTCCTTACTAGCCGTTTTCCCGCGGTTTCACTCGCATCCCGTGGGAATTACTGCCCGTACCCGGATAAAATATAGCCTATGTCACTCGTGGATAATGTAGCTTTCGAATGGTGAAAGAATTTTTAAAATCGGTCCAGTAGTTTTTGAGCCTATTCATTACAACCAAACAAACAAACAAACATACAAACAAACAAAGTTTTCCTCTTTATAATATTATAGTATAGATATAGATATGAGAACAGCCACCGTGGCCGACAATCGGCTAGGACGCCATCATCATCATCATCACATGTGAGTATTTACCGTGTACTCGTGTTCAGGTTCCACTTCTTCCTCCTCCTCAACTGCTTCTACTGCAGCTGCTGCCTCCGGTTCTGGCTTCTGTTCGGGTATGGTCCCAAACTCTGCGAGACAATGTCATTATTACCGATAATCGAAATGCTCAACCCCTAGGGCCTATGCCGAAATGCAATAAGATAAATATAGCAACGCTAAACGCTTGACTTGGTCATGACGAGTTCCTTCATATTTCGTAAGGTTATGTTAAACTCGTGGGTTCCGGCTGTCATTTGAACATCTTTGGCAGTCGTTACGGTTAGTCTGAAGCCAGAAAGTCTGACAGCCAGTCTTATCTAGGGGTATCGGGTTGACCGGAGAACTGTGTTGAGGAGGTCAGTTAGGTAGCTGTTCCATGTAAAACACTAGTAGGTACTCAGCTGCACAGCTATTTAGACTGGATGCCGAGTCCAATATAGTTATCTAAAAAGTCTAAAGAGCTCTAGTAACCAGTGTTAGCTTAATAGAATGCATCCATACCATCAAGTTCCTGTTCTTCCTCGGCTTTCTCCTCTTCCTCGGGTATGACGATCTCTTCGAGGACTACAGGCTCCTCCTCCGGGAAGTACTGTATCACGTGCTCGTGGATGTGACCGCGCATCAGGTCGTTATCCTGATTACAAACGACAAGTCTTTTAATTCAGTAATTAGGGATGGAAAATGTGAATTTTACTTATATCTAGTTTTCTCACTTCAATATCTTTTTCTAAATAGTTGTTTCCCGTGGTTTCACGCGCGTCTCGGGATCTTCTTTCCGTACACGGTCAAAATATAGGCTGTGTTACTCGGGGATAGTCTAGCTTCCTCCTTTAGGGTGAAAGTAAAGAAACAAAACAATGTTTCGTCTTTATTATTTAACGTATAAAATACTAGCTGTTACCCGCAGTTTCATTCACGTTCAGAGCAACTTTTTACCATATGAATCTTCTCCTAACTACAACGAATCGGAATCGGTCCAGTCGTTCACGCGAGATATGATAACCAGAAAAAACAGGGGATGATTTTCATTTTATAAATAGAAGTAGGTATAGATTTCCTCTTTATTATATAAGAAGAACTTACTTGAACACTAATAAGCCTATCACAGATGACGCGGGTGAACTCGTTGCGCCAACATCGCACGACGCATCGCTTCTCGCTGAAGTAGTTGGGGTGGGTCAGGCACATGCCGGCCGCGATACGTGACAGATCGCGCAGGTTGAATATGTAGTGGAACTTCGCCGGCGTTGGGGGCAGGTCTACTATTATTATCTGGTAAATGGAAGAAAGTGTAATATTGAGAAATAGTCATTACGATGGCATAAGGAATTTCTTGATACCCACAGGATGAAACCACTTAGTGGGTCCCGACTGTCATTTGAACATCTTTGGCAGTTACCAGAGATCTGATAAACTGTCTTACCAAGAGGTATCGGGTAGCGACTGCCTATCTGACCTCCTCAACCCAGCGGATAACTGGGTTGAAGATGTTAGATACACAGTCGCTTCATGTAGAACACTAATATTCAGCTACTAAGCATCTGGTTTGACTAGAAGCCACTTTTTTCAAATACCATTGTTGGACTAACCTATGCCTCGATACACTTATTTTTCAAATGTTCTAATGAATACATCGAGATGACTAAATAACTTTTCTTTCGTGTCAAATTAAATTAACATTGCCTGGAGCTACAATTGGACATAAATAATCTGTACGTGACATTTAGAAGAAAAGTTAATCACTCTTGCGCTGGTTCGAAGGTCGCATTATAAAGCAAAGGCCTATTAAGTGCCTTTACACATCGGGGGCGTAGCTCAGATGGTAGAGCGCTCGCTTAGCATGCGAGAGGTACCGGGATCGATACCCGGCGCCTCCAACTTTTTTTTACTGATAATTGAAGCACTGCTAGAATAGCATATGCAATTTCTTTTAGCAGATTGCACAAGAAGGAGGGCAACTAGGTGGGCTGCGGGATTGTTCGAAAGAGTTACCGCGGCGCAGGTACACAAAGGGCTCAAAAAGGAACACAGTGGGTTTTAGTCTGTAAAAGTCTGTCACTACCTCACGCTGTCACCCACAGCGGGAAGGGTCATCTCATGATTTCCTATCGAAAAAAAATGTGGGCCAATTAGATCGGTTTTCTTCCTACCTTATATAAATCCAAGGTCATCTGCACGATCTTATCGACGATGTTCTGTATCTCTTCAGGGAATATCTCGAAGTGGCCCTTCAGGATGGACACGTAGATGTGACGCAGCGTGTTCTCTGACGGGAACTGCAGGTTATATACTGAGAACATCGAGATGAAGCGAGGGTCCACCTGTGAACGAAGATATGATGGTTGTACTGAATATTCTTTTTTTGCGGCGCATATTTGAGTTCATATACGAGAACTGGATGTTCGTCATAGAACTATTTCCCGCACTCGGTTAAAAAGTAGCCTTTGTCCCTTCTCTAGGCTCTAGTCTACAATGGGTACCAAATTTTATTTAATCCGGTACAGCAGTAGGCTTGAAAGTGCGACAGACAGACAACTGCTTTCGCAGTTATTATGCTAGCAAAGCTGACATTATTTTTATAAACGTCATCCTATATATCTCCAATGAGCCTATTGATTCGTATTGTACGTGACATTTTGCCACTAACACTTTTACTGATTGACTCAGTTAATTATTATATAGCAATTACAATAATGGTACATATCGGGGGCGTAGCTCAGATGGTAGAGCGCTCGCTTAGCATGCGAGAGGTACCGGGATCGTTACCCGGCGCCTCCAACTTCCTATCTCACTATCCTTTTTTTTTCCAACTAGCTTCTGCCCGCAACTTCGTACGCGGATCCTGATTTTTTTATAATCATGTTTTCTCATCGTTAAAACCTTCTTTCGATCTGTACAAACATTTTAAGACCAAAATAAGCCCGATCGGTCCAGCCGTTCTTGAGTTATGCGCTTACCAACACATTTAGCGATTCATTTTTATATTATAGACTAGCTTTTGCCCGCGACTTCGTACGCGGATCCTGTTTTTTTTTATACATGATCATATTTTCTCATCGTTTAAACCTTCCCTCGATCTGTACAAACATTTTAAGACCAAAATAAGCCCGATCGGTCCAGCCGTTCTTGAGTTATGCGCTTACCAACACATTTAGCGATTCATTTTTATATTATAGACTAGCTTTTGCCCGCGACTTCGTACGCGGATCCTGTTTTTTTTTATACATGATCATATTTTCTCATCGTTTAAACCTTCCCTCGATCTGTACAAACATTTTAAGACCAAAATAAGCCCGATCGGTCCAGCCGTTCTTGAGTTATGCGCTTACCAACACATTTAGCGATTCATTTTTATATAATAGATTATAAAATCGAAGTCAGATTGCTGTCTGTATAAATGAGATCATGAGCTATTAAACTCATTGTTTTATGTCCGTCTTATTGTTTTCTAGTCTAACATCCAGTTCCACAGGTTTCAGATATTACAAATAGGTATCTGACAGATCATGCCATAGAAAAGTAATAAAAATTAAAAAAAAAGATCTATTTAGAACTTTCTGGAACTTATTTTAGACAACTAACGGGACTTACTCGCGATGAAATTATAAAGATTTACGATACATCTTTTCTCCCGACTTGTCTCTTTTGTCTAAAATATGTGTACAAGTCGCGAAAGTTTTAAAACGTTTTCTGGAACCTGTGAAACTAGGCTCTAATTTCTTAACTCACATCATTCCTGCCTCCACCAGCCTTGCCCATGGCGGCGAGGAAGCCGATATCCTTGACGTTCTTCCAGTTGAGATCCTTGCCGCGGTCGTAGAAGCCTTTCCTTTCGAACAGCAGCTTCAGCAGGGCTATGGGCTGCTGGGTTCCATATGTGTCCACCTGTAAATAAAAAGCTAAGTTAGTTAAGCAAATAATGGCATACAATCTTTAAATATTATAAATGCGGTATGTATGTTTGTTATTCCTTGAAAGAAAAATTACTAGGTGGATTTTGATGAAACTTGGCAGTAATATATGTAGTGTATAATCAGAATTTCATATAGGCTACTCTTTATTCATGTACAGGAAGTAGCCATTAATAGTTTAAATGCTGTGGGCTGTATCCCTGCCATTCTTAGCAATTAGCGCAAAATAATCTAAAAAGTAAATTTGGAGGCGCCGGGTATCGATCCCGGTACCTCTCGCATGCTAAGCGAGCGCTCTACCATCTGAGCTACGCCCCCGATATGTTGTAACTGTATAAAAAGCAACATAGTGCACACTTACTGCACTTGGTTGGTGACGAAACAACTCTACAAGGTCTTTTTAAACCAGTCTTGCTGCCATAAGAACTTCTTAATATTGTTTGTCTTATCTCAAAAAGACTACACACAATAAGTAGCCTGTTTTAAATCACGTAGTGCTACGGTAGCAGTGAAAATATTTTGGTTAATGCTAGCGAGACGATATGGCAATTATAATCTGTCAAAAGAACAGTGCCTACTATTGAACCTCGCAGTTAATGATCCCATATTTAGGGATCCTTATATGGTCAAGCTTAAACACAGTTCCACCAGGAATACCCCTTCTGCAAACTCAAATAAAAAAGTTGGAGGCGCCGGGTATCGATCCCGGTACCTCTCGCATGCTAAGCGAGCGCTCTACCATCTGAGCTACGCCCCCGATATTATACAGTGTATAAATAAAGCAGTGCGTGTAATAACCAATGCAATCAGAGCACTTTCACTTGGTGACGAAATGACCTTAAACAAAGCGTAAGTAGTAGTATATACATATAATTGTTTATTTTGTCTGCAGAAAACGCTCGTAAGGCATGACCTATGACAACACTGATTTTTATTCCCAAGCTCATGGCTTGCGTGGCGGTCAGGGGAATGACTTTCCTCCCATTTCCTAACACTTATGGGAAGACCACGCGGCGGGGTGCCACAGCGGCATTTTACATATACGTTTCTATAAATACCATGCAAAAGGCAGCGTGTGCGGTGTCTCATCACCCACGGGGGGAGTCAGAGAGGTTTGACATGGGTTCATGAGCTGCTTTGTTGCAAGGGCGCTGGGCCAACTGTGTTGTCGCTATAATTGATACTGCGGCGATGTGTCGCGTTCAAACGATGTTGCGTGGCTTAGCCGTTAGATTCAATTTTTAAATACGCCCTCGTTTTTGGCAATAGACTTGCCGTTACCAGTGTGATCTGCTTCTTGCTTGTTTCTTAGTCATTATTGGGACTAAATCGCATTGTGGTTGAGCTGTAAACCTACTTTATCTTAGGGAAAATGTTATTTTGATTGATGTATCATTCCTTTGATGAATTGGGATCCTTATCCCAATTCATTTTGCATTTTGATAGGGTTGCCGGTCATATAAGGATATGACCGGCAACCCGACATAAGAAACATTTATAAACTTGTAGTGACAGCCTCAGGTAAACGGCACGTAGGTACGTGAGTAAATGCAACTGCTGAGGGATTTCTGCTCACTGCACTAGTATTTTGAAACCAAGATTAAATTTTAAACATAGTACATATCGGGGGCGTAGCTCAGATGGTAGAGCGCTCGCTTAGCATGCGAGAGGTACCGGGATCGATACCCGGCGCCTCCAACTTTTTTATTTGAGTTTGCAGAAGAGGTTACTCCTGGTCAAACAGACTAAGTATGCCCAAATGTAGGTATTTGTGGTATTCTTTAGGATCTCTAGAGCTGCAAACTATTGGTTATCAGATTTAATAGTAAATCGCACTGCTCTTTTGACAGATTATAACCGTCATCGTCCCGCTAGTTATACCCAAAATATTTTCACCCTTACCTTAATATTTCGTCATTCAAAAGAGGCTATTGTATTAGTATTTTTGAGACTAGATAAAAATATAAAGAAAGTGCTTACGGCAGCGAGACAGGTTTAAAAAGTCCTTGCAGTGTTCTTTCGTCATCAGCCAAGTGGAATAAGTGTGCAACTAGTAGTTCTTTATAAAATTACAACATATCGGGGGCGTAGCTCAGATGGTAGAGCGCTCGCTTAGCATGCGAGAGGTACCGGGATCGATACCCGGCGCCTCCAACTTTTTTATTTGAGTTTGCAGAAGAGGTTACTCCTGGTCAAACAGACTAAGTATGCCCAAATGTAGGTATTTGTGGTATTCTTTAGGATCTCTAGAGCTGCAAACTATTGGTTATCAGATTTAATAGTAAATCGCACTGCTCTTTTGACAGATTATAACCGTCATCGTCCCGCTAGTTATACCCAAAATATTTTCACCCTTACCTTAATATTTCGTCATTCAAAAGAGGCTATTGTATTAGTATTTTTGAGACTAGATAAAAATATAAAGAAAGTGCTTACGGCAGCGAGACAGGTTTAAAAAGTCCTTGCAGTGTTCTTTCGTCATCAGCCAAGTGGAATAAGTGTGCAACTAGTAGTTCTTTATAAAATTACAACATATCGGGGGCGTAGCTCAGATGGTAGAGCGCTCGCTTAGCATGCGAGAGGTACCGGGATCGATACCCGGCGCCTCCAACTTTTTTATTTGAGTTTGCAGAAGAGGTTACTCCTGGTCAAACAGACTAAGTATGCCCAAATGTAGGTATTTGTGGTATTCTTTAGGATCTCTAGAGCTGCAAACTATTGGTTATCAGATTTAATAGTAAATCGCACTGCTCTTTTGACAGATTATAACCGTCATCGTCCCGCTAGTTATACCCAAAATATTTTCACCCTTACCTTAATATTTCGTCATTCAAAAGAGGCTATTGTATTAGTATTTTTGAGACTAGATAAAAATATAAAGAAAGTGCTTACGGCAGCGAGACAGGTTTAAAAAGTCCTTGCAGTGTTCTTTCGTCATCAGCCAAGTGGAATAAGTGTGCAACTAGTAGTTCTTTATAAAATTACAACATATCGGGGGCGTAGCTCAGATGGTAGAGCGCTCGCTTAGCATGCGAGAGGTACCGGGATCGATACCCGGCGCCTCCAAATATAATTTTATCCTAATAATTTTTGAGTGTGCTTGTGTAATTGGGGATAGTTCACTAACAGTTTGAAACAGGAACTTTTACTGGCCTTTTATACTCTAAACCTAGTAGGTACATCGCTTTCAAGCTACTTATTCGTTACTGAAAAAAAATGTTGCCATGGTGGTTGTGCTCTTTAAACTCATTTTTGTATAGGAATTACAAAAAATACCTACTATAAAGAGTTCAGAAATGAGACACCGATATATATCAGGGGGCACGGCAGTGCCCCCGCCAAGTCAAGCAGAAAAAGCGGCACGGCCGTACCATCCTTTTCTCGAAGCAATTCAGGCTATTTTCGACCCACTATAATTTCGTTGTGGATAAAACAAGAAGCCTGAATTTTTAGTAACTAATTAGGCATTGTATAAATACGGTGTATTTATAATTTCAGACAATTTGAACCAGTAGTTTAAGAATGACAACTTGTTAAAGTTTCTGAATTTTGTCACTCACTGACTCACCGATCATCAAAAGTCCAAGGCACTTCTAGCAGACATAGAAGCTTCAAATTTAGAATACATATAGAGTTTAGTGTCCTTATTATGGGAAAACTTAAACATTTTTCAATTTCGGTCCAGTTTTTTAAATACACTAACTGCATGAATAACTTTGTAATCCTATATAAATGTATAGGATTACAAGGTTACATTTGCAGTTATGAATAATTACTGTACAATAGAAAATAATAAGTGTAGATAGATATCTACTATGTGAGGTATAACGGGAGGGGGTATAGAGTGGGTAAGGGTGTGTTTGGCCCATGAAACTGAACAACATACCCGTGGGAAAGTATGTTGAATTATGAAAAAAACGTTTGTCTTTACATTACAAATTCTACTTATGTTCCAAGAGAAAAGTTGTTCAGTTTCCTGGGCTAAAGACACCCTTTACGTGTCTTTTGTATATGTAAAGATAAACTCTACAAAAAGAAGTGAGATGCCATTAAAAACATCCTGTAAAAAACCCAAGTCTCGCAGCTCAATCTCTCTACCGTAAAAAGTTGTGAGATCCATGTAATACCAAGTCGGTTAATCTATTTAGTCTCTACTTAAAGGACCTTCTGTCTTTAGTTATTACATACGTTTAACAAATAGAACGACTTGGCCATCACATGAAAATACAGTGAATATTACAATTATATTAGATTCTTTAGTCTGTCGCGCCTCACGCGATTGAAATTCTCGAAACCAATACATTAATTATTGGTACTCTTGTTCGCCATTGAAGTTTCAAGAACATTAACTTCTTTAGGATAATCACCTCAATCATCATATTCGGAAGGACTCTGGTGAGGAATTAGGTTGCTGGCCCGTCGTGCT
>NWSH02000210.1:9323766-9372356 GCA_002382865.2 Heliothis virescens
CGTGAAAACGGCTAGTTATTTATAAAACTTCATAAATAATATAAATTCTTAAATCTACTAATTTAACATGGTATACGTGAAAACTCAACAGTAATGGTAGTTGCGAAAATAAAGTCAATTTCAACATTCTGCCAAATTCATACCTAAAAAAATAATTATTGGAGGCGCCGGGTATCGATCCCGGTACCTCTCGCATGCTAAGCGAGCGCTCTACCATCTGAGCTACGCCCCCCATACGTTTCGTATCAAAATAAGCAAGTAAAATAAATGAAAGTGAATGTAAAAAAAAAACATTTATTTAGAGCACGTAACGTTGATACGACGTCACCTTGAAAGTCTTAAGTAATAAAACATATGGTCTCAATTATCTGATAAAGAGATTTGTCTAATGCGGGTATCACGGTAGCAGTATCTATGTATTGTCAGATTTTTTTAAATAAGACCCGTTGTTCATGAGATTAAGAGCATTTTGACACTAGTGGATTTAATCGCGCGTTTACCTTTGCATTTCGCGCGGCACAATCCACATGCCAAAAACTCTGTCAATTGTTTGTGGTTGCTCGAACAATTAATTAAACTCTTCAGCATTAGTATACAGATACATTTTAGATTATAAAATAACATAGACACTTACCACCATAAAAACGCATTCGACAACCGTCCTGTCAATTTCTTCGTTAGCATCCTCTCTGTTCGGTAGTAGCCCGCTGATCATGTAGCATAATTGTACCACCTATTATGAATAGCAAATTAACTCCACATATAAAACCAGTATAGTAAAATAACATTGGATGTCAAAATTGATGTTGACATTAAAAAAATAGATAGATTTTTGTATAATATTCATATTTTAATGGTGTTTATAAAATCGCCATACCGATGAAATATTTGTCTTGTCTTTGGTATGGACACCGCCTATATGACTATCTCGGAATCTTAATATTATTTTCCTATTCAATCCTACAAAAAAAACCCACCCCATTTAGTAAATTGGTAGTAGGCCTATGTTCAGCTGTGAACTGCAATTGGCCAACATGATAATAACTTCTTGGAACCGTGAAACTAGACTGACACTTCGAAAGAGCTTTTATAAGCTTATTTGATTTTAATTATAATGATTTGATATTTTAGTGGGGATCCCACTGACCAAATTAAGCGGTGTTTGCGGCACAATAGTCTTCAAGGGCGTCTGCTGCTGCAGGCCAAACATGCCGAACACGATGTAATTGATGGCGCCGGTCACGTAGTGGTCGAACATGCCGTCTAGTTGTTCCCGCTCTTCCTCGTTGTTGCGTCCGCGCAACCATCTGGGTTAAAGAACCCGAATGCTTTAGAATGTAACATTAAATAATGAAGGAAAACCTGTATAATATTTCCATCGAAAAATTATAGGCGTACATATTTTAATATGGCGAATGATGTAGATAAATAATTAGAAAATAATGGCATAAATTCCAGGATGGCAATCAATCGTCTCCATTTTTGACATTTTATGTGTGCCATCGTATTTTTTGACAGTAATATGTTATTTTTCCATACATTTGGGAAGAACTAAATGTACCTACCATTTTGTTGTAAAGAACGTCTTACCTATCCCAATAAGGCTGGTATCCCAAATTCTTAGGGTCTACGAACACCATGCCGGCTCTGGACACAGTCGCAGGCGACGCATAGTTCAGATCTCCCACTTCGAACAGCAAGTTACAGTATGGAGCCAAACGAATTCTCTCTCCATTGGCTAAAGTCAGGAGTTTGTTGTCATCCATTACGGAGTTCATGTTCTCTATCCAGAGGGCGTCGACATCGCCGTCGAAGAGTGAGTAGCGACGTTCGTCTTTTTCTGCTGGCCTGGTACATAATAATTGATTTTGTGGCGTCTTAAACTGAAACTTCACGCCACGTAACTTTGCGATTCTGAAGTTATGCTTGCGGAGAAGTGTTTCCATGATTTTTTACTTTTGTGAAGTCAGTTTAGCCAACTTTGGATAAGCAAAACTTCTTGACAATATTTGCACGAATGAATGCATAAATCAAATGGCTAACTTCAAAATTGCAAAGAACGTAATGACTGTTCGTATGACATACCTGTTCATCTCTCGGAATATTTTTGAGTATAGGCCATCAGTCCAATCTCTGGTCACAGGATCCAGAATCCCGTATAGCTCGATAACCGAGCAAGCCTGGGAGGAAATACAATATTTTGTCAAAGGAATATCAATCGTATTTCTGAGATCAGAAGGTTGATGATAAGTAACCGTTATCAAAGACAAAAGAACGAGGCACCGTTTACCAACTAGATGAACCGAATCACTGTAGGCATCTCCCACCTCCAAAATACGGCTATCAGAGATGCGCTTGACAGACATCGGTGGAGTCAAATCATTTGCTCCAGAAGCATCCACGATCCTCAAACATCAGGGTCCCACCCATTTACATTTGGAACATTGAAATTGAGAATGGTTAAACGTTCAATAGCACGCATGCCCAGTGCAGTGAGTATGGGTAAAATCCGCCAAATCTCTCAAACGTCAATTGAGACAAAGGATTCCACTTGTCTCAATTGACGTTTTTTGACTTTACGTAAACGATAGGTAAATGGTTCTCACCTTAGGATTAAGCACGGTGAGCTTTGTCGGCAAGCCGAGCAATGTCTGCGCTTTGACTATGGTCTGCAGTATGACGGTCTTGCCGCCTCCTGTCGGCCCCACCAGCATGGTGCAGTGGCGAGTCATCATCGTCTCGTATAACTGCACCACTTTGTCAACCTGAGGTAGGAATAATAAGGGTTTCCAAAACTGATCTGTTACAGTTTGAACTAGCTTTGCGGCACGTTTTAGAGGTTTCAAATAAGGTTCTAGATAGATATCTGATAGATGATGCCATGGAAAAGTTGTCACAATTAGAAACATTTCTGTGGCATCAGCTGTCAGACAGCTATCTACGATTTTATCTGGAACCTGTAAAACTGGCGCTTAGGGAGGCGTTATGAAAAGCGTTGACAAATATTAATTTGAAATACCAAGCTGTTTTAGAATAATAAGCAGATTACTTTTTAATCATGTCCGAAGTAGATTCCTCGGGACGCGGGTGAAATCGCTGGCAGAAGCTAGTACGAGATATTCTAAAACATCTATTATCTTCTATTAATATCTACTGACCTGATGAGGTAGCACAATGTAGCCATCCTTCTCAAGTACTTCAGTGACGGCGGCGTTGAAGTCCGGGTACCCCACTCGCGGACATTCCAGTCCCGGGAACAGGTCCTTGATCAGACCCAGGAACAGTGGCACGTCTTCGAATACGAACTTCGGGTGGTTCATGTCCCTGTAGGATGAATATGGTTTTTAACCTCCGACAACAAAAGGATTTCATTACTTTTTGTCGTGTCTTTTATGGTTATTTTTTCTTCAAGGCATCAAGTAGTTTTTAGACACATTTTATCTTTTCACTCAAAAAGGCAACATCGGTCATAAATAAACAGAAGCTAAAAGATGGTCATGTCCGTATTAACATTACATTTAATTCGAAACTCCAAAGGAAATTTGGAATCTGGGAACTAGGAGCCAACACATAAGAACCTGGAACTTCAAGAGCCAGTTCACAAGTTCTCAACTAGAAAATTTTACTTGAGAACTTGCAGCTGCTGCTGCGCCACGTGGTACAGCATCGTCATCTTCTTGGAACTAGATGATGGGAACGCTAGAGTAACCTGAGTGCCCGCATCAGCACCATGATCTCGCTGAGGCCGGGCGAGTCGCGGCGCAGCTTGCCCGCCATGCGCAGCACGGCCGTCAGCGCGCGCAGCCCCCAGTCGTAGTGCGACTGCTTCGACAGCTGCTGCTGCGCCACGTGGTACAGCATCGTCATCTTCTTGGCTAGCACCTGGCCAAAGTTAAGTGATGTAGTACTACCTACGCAAAAAAATCAGCACTAGAACAAGAATCGACCCACATATAACCATGACCACTCTGGCAAGAGTGTACGATTAAGAAGAAGCATACTACCATAGGAGAATGGAAACTTTGAATTACAAAAACGGTACCACGGCGGTAAAGTTCGACGAACACGAAAACAAACTCATGGTATATTACTTGACGATAACTTGATCAGATATGGCACAAAACTAGTTAATTAATGTGAGGCTCATCAAGAGTCGTCTGACGCTCTATCTGGGACGCCCCCAGTGCCCGCGCAAAATTGGGCAAAAAAGTGAGACGGCCATCCTTTTCCCGAAGCAGTTGAGGCCATTTTCGATCTCCTTTAACTTCGTTATAGATTTAACTTACTTGAGCGAAGTCAATGAGTACCAGCCGCTAAAAAGCAATTTGTTATTTTATTCTGAAATCAAAGTTCAACAGTTCCATTTCACTAACCTTAGCAGTAAGGAATCCATCAGAGAATAGTGAGATCTGGCATATCATCTCCAAATCCGGCAGGATGCAGACGACAGGTCTGAACAGCGCCTTGACAGACTCCGGTAGTTCAGTACGACCAGCATACCCAGGGTTCATGGTGATGAAGATACCAACTTTGCTGTCCATTGCTATTTCTTGACCTTCGAACTGAAGAAGGGAATTTTATGTTGAATGATTATGATGATAGTCAACCTTGTGGTCTATGTGTATTTTCTTCTCCTGGTTTGTTATCGTAGTGTTTTTGACTATCTACGGGGTCTATTATATAATTGCCAGGTTGTGCTAAATTCGACTTTAGGAATTGGTGAGATGCTGTGCCCTATTCCGAGACAGTTTAAAGCCAGCAAAAATATTCATAAGAGATGGAAATCGAAATTAACTTACTGTAAACCTCTTCAGCTTCATAAGCAACGCGCTCCTAATACACTGTAGCTGTGTAGATATCACACTCAACACCGATATATCGATTCTGTTGAACTCGTCGAAGCACCCCCAGGCGCCGCACTGGCAGAGCCCGGCGAGGATCTGGCCGACTGCGCGGAAGTCCATGCCTTCACCGCAGTTTGTTACCACACAGAGTAAGCCTAGGGCCTTTGCGAGGTCTTTCGTTGTTTCTGTTTTGCCGGTACCGGCGGGGCCTAAGAATAATATTGCAGAGTCAATAGCAATATAGAATGTCTTAAAGGAATATCTCCAGGATAAGAAGATAAGTAGCATCTATTGAAACTTTATACAAATCGCTGGTAAATTAATGCCCAGTGTTTTCCTACAATTTTAAAATGGCATACTATTTTTATCGTCAGATATCGGATTTGCATTCTCACCAATACTATCCTGCCGTAAGTAAGCAAATAACTGAGAAGTGGATAACAATCAGTAATTAAAGAAGATTGATGATTTACGTCAATTTACGGGTTAGTATTGGAAGTGAACCTTACCAGCAGGCGCGCCTCCCAATTGCATGGTAAGCGCTTGCGTGATAGTGAGGTAGATGCGATCGGTCAGTGGTGTGATCACCAGCCGACCGTTCAAGCCCATATATTCGTATCCATACTCAAAGATACCTGGCAGTGGGAAATAGAACAAGTAAATCTTCTATATCAGAATACAAGTCTCAAGATAGTGTAGCTTGAGCATCTTGGAGAACAGAACGGCTTCTAGCCACATATAAAATTAACATAGGCACAGACGACAGCACATCAAATTACGACAATATGTCAAATTCCTGCAATATTTATGCTCTTTCTTTTACAATGAAAATTCATCCTAAAATACATCCTACCATCATTTTCTTTAATTTTTTACCATTTTTAAAGGCTTGAGGCATACAATTCAACTAACCTGTGCACTGCCTTATCCACAGGTTATCGTCTCTCTTAAGCCAGTAGAATCGCAGCTGGCTCTCCCACTCGAACTCGCTGGCTTCCGTCACGTTGTCGCGAACAAAACCCTCGATGATATCGCGAGCGTGCACGTCGATTGTCGTTATTGTACGGAACTTTAGACGGTCGTTTGATGATAGATCTAAGAAAGAAAGAGTTATAATTTGAAGAGTACTGTTTTTACGTAGCAATACCAAAATCAGTTGCAAAATTTGCACTGATTAAATTAATAGTCCTCCTTACCAAATTATTATGAGGAAGATATAGCGCAAAAAAATCTAGCAAAAACAGTAGTTGTATTGATTTGTGCCCGTGCGATAATTGTAAACATAACTTTTTAAATGCATTTATATTTAAGCATATTTCTGGCGGCTTACAACTAACGTCCGAGTACTCCGAGTATCCCCACCCCTAGAGAACCTAAAAATGGTATCTGTGCAGCTACTTGCGCGATGTTCAGAGCCGCCATTAATTTCACCACAAACACTACACACAACACTTTAGGTAGTATCGGGATCTTTTCCACCTGACCACTTGCAAAAGTTTGCGCTCAAATCCTGCGGCGCTGCTTCAAGTAAATCCCTTATAGATTTCACCTGTTAGGAAAGAGATATATGACCTTAATTTATTACTTACCTTGTCTGACTTTAACCACAAGTCCGTCCAACTGTTCGTTCTGCTGCGCGAGATGTTCCTTCATAGCGCGCTTGTTGCCCTTGCGGATGCGTATGAAGGTCTCCTCAGTCTCCGCCGTCCACCACACGCCGTTAGCAGCGAGGCACACCATGCCTTGGTATTCCATTATCCAATCGGTCCTGAGGATGTGATGAGCTTTAATTACTGGCAGAAATTGTTAATACATTTTTATAGCAGAAGTATTTCTCTACAAAAAGGAGAGTAGCGGACAAGACTTTTAGAAAATCACATTTACTACTAGAAAATCAACTTTAAAAACCGTGAAATAAAGTGCATATTTGCTTGAACCTTACAAAAAGATGCTCGGGAGTCTTCGAGCATACGCGGCAACACTCGAGTGCCTTAATAATCCTCTCCACTGTACTCCTCTCTGTTAGCACAGAACCATAGAAATACTTGGAAACAAAACTCTCAACTAGATAAAAAAATATGTTTAGGTAATATTCATTACCTGACGCTTTTTATAGTATTGTTCATATACCATCAGCAAAATACACATGAGTTACAACAACAATAATATTAATGAAATCATTTGCCTATGCCTGTCTTCTTACCTCGGCACCTTCCAGTTCTTCCCATAATAGAATATAGCTTTCTTAGAAATAAACTTATTGGTGTTCCTCATCTCATTGAGCACCAAGTTCATCCAGTCTTCCACGCGACCCTCCGTGTAAACTACTTTACGGAAGTCCATTATCTATAGGAGAAAATAATTACTTGCTTACTTAAAGTGAGTTGTCGAACTTTGAGAATATTATTAATATCGTGATTTATGAAGAACCTATGGCTGAAAGCAATCGGCAGAAATCACAGTTTTCAAGTTTAACTTCATTTTTTCTGAGATGGGAAATCATCTTATGACCCCTCTCGCTATAGCCACAGTGACAGTATTAAAACCCAGCAATGTTAGTTCTGTAGCCCTTTGTGTATCAGGGCCGCGGTAATTGCCCCGGAGGCACATGTCCTAAGCTTAAACAAATCTTACCTCAGCTTCAGCAGATATCATCTTGGCAGCAACAGGACGGTTGCTGTGATCTACGTATAGATCCAACGCGCGAATGTTATCGAACATCTGAAATATTTAGTTATTTCATTACACTTCGATCTGAGCTATCTTGTTGACAGATTTTTTTTTTCATATCAGTCTACAAATATGTATTTGATTAACTAAGTCGAAATAAGAATAAGAAGAATAAGAAGAGCTCGTGGCTAAGTCAAAGCCGCGCGGATCGATCGATCATAAGGTTAAGCAACGCTTGGCGCGGATCGCGTCCGTGGATGGTGACCATCTTGTTCACAATGAGGTTCTTTCCGTGTTTCGGAAGGCACGATAAACAGTGGGTCCCAGTTGTCATTGAACATTTTTGGCAGTCGTCGTACGGGTAGTCAGAAGCCAGAAAGTCTGACAACCAGTCTTACCTAGGGTGCCAGGTTGCCGGTAACTGGGTTGTGGAGGTCAGACGAGGCAGTCGTCCATGTAAAACACTGGTTCTTCAGCTGCATCCGGTTAGACTGGAAGCCGACCCCAAATAGTTGGGAAAAGCTAGGGCAGATGATGATGACTATACCCTGTTCACGATAACGTTAGAAAAAAGAGGCTCGCAGAAGCAGGAGTGCGATAACTTTTGTTTCAAGTTAAGTTCAAATAATTGTAATAAATAATATGTATGGCATACAGTAAATTATTTTACTATCTATCAACGCAAACCTGTCTGTATGGTTTGAAAAACCAGCAAAATTTTCCTCTTCTTTAATCGTATTAGCAATGCAAGATTGCCATTTCTCTGTCGTAATATATGTTAGTGCTTGAGGAAGTTACCGCTTCACTTCCTCTAATTTAATAGATTTTTTAATTCGGGCAATAATAACAGTAACAATAAACAACAAAATCACGAAAATTCAGACATTTATTTAGACAAAATTTGACAGATCATATTTGACTAAACTCCCAAAATGAAAAATTCACGTACTGCCACAGTTTATGAAGGGAATAGAGTAAGATTTTAGTTTGGGTAGAAATACGTGAAAACGTTTTGCTACTTTTAGATTTTAGACATCGACAGAATATTACAAAAAAACAATATTCAATGAAAGCTTATAATTTCATAAGGTCGATAGGTTAAATAAGAATAATTATGCGTGGTATTTTATATTAAATTAATTATTTTATTTTCCTTTTTTTATGATTCTGTGGAATCATAAAGCAAGGATAATAAAATAATTAATTAACTAAACGAACATTTTCAATATTATACATTTTGTGACTTGGTCTGAGACTGTCTGAGAAAATTGTCAGTGACGTGAAAACATTCCCAGTACTCTCTACCCCTGCTTCTTTTAGATTTTTTTAACGTCGACACGACAACAGAATGTAAAAATAAACAATATTAAATGGAAATCTTATAATTTCAGAAAGTAGATAGTTTAAATATGTACAAATAAGTGTGACGGCTGTTATTTAAATTAATTATATTTTTTCCACATCAATCTGGAGCGAAATTATTTTTATTGTAATTATATTTTAAAGTGGACGCCTAAAAGAGCCTTATTAAACTTCTTTCTATTCCTATCGCGAACAGACCATAAGTCGAAATAAATACTAGTATTGACTAATATTACTTACTTTAATCATATGTTCCTGCACACAGCTGCACTCGCTACTGCCGAGAATAGACAGCAGTTCGTCTGTCGATATGAAGAAGAAACGAGGGAAGATACGCCTCTTTGAGTCTAAGTAATCGTTCAATGATTTCTGGCACCTAAAATATAAAATAACTATGTAGCATCATGTTTTAGATTTACGGTGTTATTAGTCATCTATACTATTATAATAAAGTTGAAGAGTTTGTTTGCTTGAACGAGCTAATCTCAGAAATTCTTGGTCAGACTAGTACAATTATTCGAGTATCAGGATAGTCTATCAAGGAAGGTTATATGCTACTTTTTATCCGGATGGGCAGAGTAGTTCCCATAGGACGCGGGTGAACCCGCTGGCTTCTTCATCATCTGAAATGATAATGATACTCACTTTTGCAGCCCAAGACCTAGGTTAATGAATTCCTCTAGTCTGCCAGTCATGGTGCAGCAATCTACCACATTCAGTCTTTTGGCTGTATCCAACATGATCTGAAATAACAAAGTAGAAACATTATCGTATTTTCGACATTAGCGTGAATTTCTATCGATAATAATTCATTATTGTTATTTTATCTTACGGAAGATGGTGGTGGGGGTACGTACGTACACAAATGCACATACGCAGACAAAGACAATGTGCAAATACATTTACACACACACGTATGGCTCGACAGGTTTTGTGAGTCAAAACCTCTATACTGGCTTTGTTGGTGCTCATCTATTTAAGAACAAAAAAAAACAAGCCAGTGTTCCAAAAAAAAAATGTATAGTTTTATATGATAACGATGAATAAGGTACTCACCTTCCTAAAAGACCGATCAATATCATCAAACTTCTTAGCCTCTTCAGGCAGCTGCGTACGGATATCACCGCCAACGAATATGCCCTCCAAGTAGAGCCACTTGCGCTGCGTAGCCAACCACTCCTCTATGACCTCCGATATGAGGGAGAGGCGACGCTCCCATGTATGTACTACTGATAGGAATGGACCGATGAATCTGGAAAAAAGTATGATCAATGAAAATCAGCAAAAAATTTGCTAGCGAAAACAGCATGTCTAATTAATACAGACAATACTGTGGTTAGTTATCAAATGACCAGACATCGACAAAATATTATCGATACATTTTTTACACACTCTAGTCTCCTCCCAAGTTGATAATTAGCGGTTCTTTCGCTAATCCATTATCATGCTCCCCACCCTATACTTGTTAATTTGTTACCCCTCTTATAACCTAACTGTTACAAAATTCAACGTTTCCAAATCTATATTCAAGACAAAATGCTAGTTTTACCAAAAAGTAAAAATAATTTAGTTGATTTTTAAACAATACTAACTGTGAGGCAGCCATGCTCTGCAGCGTCATAGCATCATCATCTAATTTGACAGTGATCTCATCGCAGGGGTTGAGCGTATATCCCCTGTCTTCGCCGCGGTTGAAGTGCCGAGCCACCGTGAAGGATATGTTGGCCCACGTGTCTTGTACGTCTTTCACGCCTCGTTCGATTGCCAACTCCTGCAAGTGCAAATGGAATGGGATTAGTCATTTCTTGATAGAAGTTAGAAGAGAGGATAATTCGAGCGTTCATCAGCTTGGCAGTATATTTTTTAGATGATCCGCCATCTTTCGATTTTAAGGTATTTTTTTGTTAAGCTTCATCGACTCAAAAAATATATAACACAAATAAAACTGACAAATTATAAAAAATACAGCAGCATAAATACTGTTAGACATAGCTTACTTTAATAGCATGGTTGACAATCTCCTCGGCCACATCTTGATACTTGTGCAATTCCATAGCAAACATGTTCTCTAAAGTGAAGCGATCCGGAGACATGTCGAAATCCTGGCCTGAACAACAACAACCCGAGTTTTATTTGAGGTAAATTAAATATTCAAAGTCCCACTCATAATATTAATGCGAAACTTTGAGGTTTATGTATGTTTCACTCAATCTCAATCTCACTCAAACTCAATGTATGCTTGAGTAACCTTTTTGTTATTCTGAATTATATATCAGAAAAGCTAATAGGTTACTTTTATTTCGAGCACGGAAAGTAGTTCCCCTGGGACTCTCCCCCCCCCCCTTCTTGTGAAACCGCTGGTGTTAATTTGAACAATAATGTAGTTTTTTTTGAGGGACAGGTCTTACCAGTTTTATGCATGAGTTCTTTCCAATGCCTCTCTCGCATGGCTTCGTTCTTCAGCGACACCATCAACGGAACCACATTCTTGAACTGCCTCATCTTGAGGTCCAACATCTGACCACTCGGCGTTTGTCGAACGATTTTAGGTAGTTTCCTGTAAAAAGGTATTTTTATCAACGCGTCTGAAAAGGTAAGGTGTCATTATATTGACATTTGCGAGATATTGATACCTCTAGGATCAAACGGTACTTACTTCCAATGTTACAACCAAGAGACCAGGACAATTGACAAAAAAATAAATTAAGGAATGGCTTTTTAGCGTAAAGACCGCTTTGTACTACTGCATATTTGTTCGTATCATTCTATAACATCAGATTAGTGTACAATATAGAATATTGTCGGCCAGTTTCACAGAAGATAAAGGTCTAAATTCCTATTTGATAAATCATGCCATAGAAAAGTAGTCAAAATTAAAAACATTTCTTTGGCACTATCTGTAAGATAGCTATCTAAAACCTCCGAAAGTGGCCTTCTATATTCTATTCTTATTATCACCTGAATTCCTTGAAGAACTGCTCAATACCATCCACAAGGGCTTGCGGATTCAAATTCGCCCATAAAGTCTTCGACCAGATTTCTCTAGCGTACTTCTGTGACTTGTAGATTTTGTAAATTGACTCCATGAAACCAAAGTCGGTTCTCGCCCGGTTGAAGTTTGAGAAGTCAGCCAAAGGATTATCGAAGAGTTGTTCCGCTGCTTGGAGTGATTTCTTTCGGTTTTCAAGCTCGTCGAAGTATTTGCTGTATTCCTAATAGCGAACAAGTACAACAAATTTCTAAGGTGTGCAAAAACAGTAGAAAAATATATCGGCATAAAGGGAGATTGCAATTTATGTAGCAGCCGAGTGGGCAGAAATCAAAATTTCTTTGTAAATGGTAGTATGGGTTAAAGAGAGAAGAAGGTAGACACGAGTATTCAAGATTCAATTTCTTATTTTTGACATTCATATTGGCTTCGTTATAAAGAGAATGTTTACCTAATCTAGGTTTCAGTCTCCATATAAATGACTAACATACCTCCATAAGCATGCTTCCCCTGTCCATATCATCCCCAACAGTCCCCGGGCCTTCATTATCGAACTTCTCCACAAATTCGTCGAGCTCCTTCAAGAAGTTCGCAATCTCTATGACGTTCATCTTAGAGAACTTTTCTTTAGTTTTCTCAAGCGTCGCAGCTCGGAACAGCGTGGTTTGGTAAAGACTGCCCCATGAAGTTTCGAGGTTTTTGGCAAATAGCAGATCTTCGTCGGATACCTGTTTGATAAGGACTTGATAAAATGAATGGACTACGTGTTTAATTTGGAACTACCAAAACACGTATTGTCTTCAATTCTACTTAATTATCTCATCTATACTTACAATAATATACAGCTGAAGAGGTTGTTTTTATGTACGATTTGAAAAATTATTTCAGTTTTAGATAGCCTATTTATCGAGGAAGGCTCTAGGCTATTATATCTGGGTGCGCGGAGTAGTTACTATGCGATTCGGTTGAAACTGCTGGCTAGTACCCTACATGAACCAAACTTAATGGCGGCTCGCCACTAACCTTCAAGCACACTTAAATATAGCTTTGATATTTCTGCGACTCGACCGACTTTCCACTTACCATAATATTATGCTGCCTCAACATATGGAATATCTCCTGCATATTCTTGTACTTGCACTCGGCGGTGACTGTCATCTGCTGCACTTGAGTGATGGTGGCCATCACCAGCTTGAAGTCTTCCAGGCCTTTGATGTTCATGTTCACAGTCATGCGAAGGGTCTAGGAAGATGTAGATAGTAACAGGTTCATCACAGTATTACACAGGTGAAGGTTTTGCTGGGAAGTCTGTTGCGCCACTTCTTCTCAGCAAAAACACATAGCAAGTGGTGAAGGGCGGGCGTTTTTGGGGCTGTCTTATGCAATTTTGACTTCCAATGAGAGCTGTTTTCAGCCTACTTTGAATAAAAGCTTTTTGAATTGATTTTATTTTAATTTTAATCAGAGATTTAATTTTTATGTTTTTATGAGAGGAGGAAAAAAATGGCAGTGCTGATGGCTATTCTCCAAAATTTTGTGGAAGTAAATACGAAAAAAAATGGCTTAAAAAATAGCAGAACAGGAGGCTTAGATTAAGCAGAATTACTGGAGTATTTCAATGGCAGCCTAAAAAAAAAACGACTCACCTCCAACTGGTTTTTCAGGTCATGCATACTAGTCCTAGTCTTAGTTGAGATGCAGGATCCCAAGATAGTCTTCCACTCTTCAGCGTGATCCTGTACCTGTTTTATCACCGGCCTCAGGTTGACCCTGATGGCTCCAATATCTACAAACTTCACGTGTTCGTGTAGATCGTTTATTATGTCCTCGAAGAAGAAGAATTTTTCGTCATACTTGTAGATTTGATCGTATTTCTGTACGTACTTTTCGCAGGACAGGTTCTTGTCGAATGACCAAAGGTGGGAGTATTTTTGCCATCTACAACGAAGTACCAGGTTATTGATAATAAGGATACTAGTATTTTTAAGAGCACAGAATGACTTTTTAAAAAGGTTCCTGAAATAATTTTGGCAACGAAACATAGAACTATTTCATAACCGAAATATTTACGTGCCTTTGAAACCATGCCTTTGATACAAAACTAAGCGTCAGTTTCACAGGTTCCAGATAAAATTCTAGATAGCTATCTGACAGATAATTCCACAGAAATGTTTATAATTTTGACTAAATTTCTATGGCAGTATTTGTCAGATAGTTATCTAGGACTTTATCTGGAACCTATGAAACCGGTCCTAAATTAAATTACTTCAGAAATCACTCGAACATCCTGAATAGAGAATTAACAAACGTACTTCGTAATATAAGTGCAAATATCCGAAGTCAGCCTAAATATGGTGTCTTGAATCAGCAGCGTGATATCGTTGATGGCGGCCACTCGGAGTATATCTTCGAAGAACGAGAAGGTATAGAACTCGTTGCCTGTGGCCTCCTCTATGCGCTGGGGAGGGCAAGGGAGACAGGTCTTCTTCATCCAACGAGGAAATGTTGTTAGCCTGAGTTAAAATGGAGATATTGACTGTTATGAAACTTGTTTTGCTGGCAGAGTAATTTGATGACGGTAAAAAAAAATAAAGGTCTAGTATGGTTTCAAGAGTTTAACGGACGGTTTCAGAGGTTCCAGATAAAAGTTCTCGATAGTTGTCTAACAGATAATGTCATAGAAAAGAATTTCTATGGCATTATTTGTCATATTGCTATCAAGAACTTTATCTGAAACCTATGAAATGGGCCCTAATAATACTAAAAGTTATTAAGAAGACAGGCTACCGAGAGATACTGCTAGTAACTACCAACACACCTGTTCAGATAATGTTTGACATCATAACCGAGTATATTGCACACTTCAGTCTGCGTGGGCCTCATGGTGATATCAGGCGGCACCAGGACGGCATCCACTTGAAACATCGGCACCTTTTCACTCAGCATTTGTTGGAAATCTTCTAAGTTTTCCAATGTCAATCTAAGAGGGGAAATATGGTAGTTATACCAGTAAAGCGGGAGACTATCGAAGTCGACATTTTCTCATCGACATCCCTTATCATAGCCAACACTATAATCTAACTTCACTACATACTAATTTTGCATTTACTTATGTAGAATTTCCAAAGTATTTATCTTCCATTTTCTTACGCAAAAACAAAAAATAGCGCTAAAAAGGTAATATTTTGCCAACTTATGGTGAATCTCTATCCTCCATCCATTGATTTCCGATCAGAGATAGAACTTTAACATTAGCTCCATATAAATTCTTCAATCTGAAATCGCAGAACAAGGGTCAGATAGATTATTCAAATCCGCAGTTACCTGACTAGACACATAAAGATCTTTTTCTCCCAGTGCGTGTAATACGCATTCATGACATTAGAGTTGCCCGTGCTGGTGCCGAGGATCAGGTACTCCAGCTTCATCAGTATGGGCCCGATGCGGTCGTAGATGCGGGAAAGCGCTGCCACGCGCTCTAGGCGCTCGTTTTCTAGTTCCACGAAGTAGGCCTATGAAGCCAAAATTATAATTGGCCGAAGTTACCGAGTCCAAAGTGAAAAATTATAAAAACCAGCCAAGTGCGAGTCGGACTCGCGCACGAAGGGTTCCGTTCCATTATCTATGAAAATAAACGTACCTACTACCTACAATTAGCCAAAACACGAACATTTCTCGGCAACAAAAAATATATGCTTTAACCAAAATTGCCCAAAAAGGACAATGGGCAAGTTGTATGGGATTTGGTACCAGCTCCAACAGTAATGTGTGATACATCATTAGATACGCATTTACGTGAAGAATCATAAAAACGATGGGTCTTGTCTCAGTTAGTTGTCCGATCCGAGTAATTATTGAAATTGATTCGACTAAAAATTAGCTTATCATCTAAATACGCAAATGCATTATAAGGAATATGTCACCAGTATAATCATTTTAAACTCACTTAATAGACATCTTTTAATCTTTAATATACACTTTATCATAATTTAGAGGTTTTCAATAGACCATGGAGTCACATTACAGACACAACATCGTCATCCGATTTGACAAAAGTTCAAACGTTCACATCATTATATGCTTCGTTTTTTTTGGGAAAAAACCGTCAATATTCACCTCACCTACACTAAGAAGAACACGAGAGAATGTTCAACTCTAAACATAATATAAACATACATAATTGGTTTTATTTTAAACACTGAAAGACTTTCATCAAATACATATGCACCACAGTTGTGCATGAGCTGCAAAGGTTTCCGCAGTTTTTTTTAACAGTCGGTAGGCAAACATTCTAAAACGGACCAATTCTTGTTCTTTTTTACTCTCACCGGATTTAATTCGATATAATTTGAATTTAGGAACTACATTTACGTTGATGACCTAGTGATCATTACACATTCTATAAGTCGACGTCATGCAAATTGGACAAGGATTTGAGTCTAGTCGTCATAGTAAACATTTTTGACCTTGCCAAGACCTACGAAATGGTACTACAATCAACACTGTTGGACAAGGGTACCAAAACGCCCAATGTCCTTTNAGGAACTACATTTACGTTGATGACCTAGTGATCATTACACATTCTATAAGTCGACGTCATGCAAATTGGACAAGGATTTGAGTCTAGTCGTCATAGTAAACATTTTTGACCTTGCCAAGACCTACGAAATGGTACTACAATCAACACTGTTGGTCAAGGGTACCAAAACGCCCAATGTCCTTTGGACACCGAAAATGACGCAACATTTCTTTTGTCACAGCGACAGCTTCTACACAATATAATATTATTCTTTTCGGAAGCAAATGGTACCTTACCTTGCAGGGATATAGCCAGGAGGGATCAGGTTGATTTGTTCTGGGGTCTACGTAGTTCTCAGGCCTCAGAAGTGGGAACAGATCAAAGGCTTCCAGTTGGTCTACCAGGAACTGTACTTCTTTCTCCACCATTTTAAGTTGCTTGTACACAGCTTGCAGGGAATTCTCACCTGATATTATTTAGGTAAAAAAATATACAATAAATACTAGATAAATTTGCAAAAATACAGACTCTGAAACCTCCCATCAAAAAATAAAACTCCCCTGAATGTAGCATAACCATATTATTGCCCGTCCTTCCTTCAACAGTTCGCTGATGAAGTACCTACTATCCTATCGTTTTAATTTTGACATCATAGAGTGAATTATCTGGCCACAGCTACTAACTAACCTTTAGTAATATCCTTGATATATTCCCCTATACCGAGCGCAGTCCACGTGACCCTAGTAAGGCCAGGCAGGATATGTCGTTCCATGTCTAGAAGGTGCTTCTTCATGAGGTGCGTCTCCGAAGTACTGAGTGATTGAGTGTTCGCGTTGTACTTAGCGATGACGATCTCTAGCGCTTCCAGTTCGTAGTATAGCCGTGCTTTCTGCATGGCTACGTCGCGGATACAGGCTGGTAGGTCGTAACCTGTGGTAGAACGTAAAATTACTGGTAATACATTGTCGTAAAGGAAATCATACACAAATCCCCCAGAATTGTAACTTGAAATAAAAGCTAATATGTTAAATTCTGGCAAAAAGTGATAAAAACAAAATTCGAAGGTATTCGACAGAAAAACAACAATTCTTGAAAATCTAATTACATTACACAGTCCCCAAAAAGCTGGCTCTTCATCGTTTTGGAAAATTAAATTCTATTATGTAGTTTCACATGCAATTTATACATCTACATCAGTTGTAAACTATTGAACTAACCCAGTTGTTCCAACAATTCAGCTTCATGAATGACGAGGAATATCTGCTTGTTGAAGTTCGGCTGGAAGGTCAACTGGTACTCCTGCATCAGCTTGTGGACAGTCAAGTCACGCCAGGTTACGTCCGTCTAGAGACAAACCATATTTGTAAGCAATAAACATGTATGTATATTTGTTTCTAACGATGAATGAATCTGGATGAATGGAGAGGCAGGGAGAGATCAAGGATCGATTGCCTGAAAAAGGATATGAATAATAAAGGGAGTGGATGTTAGTATGAGGGTTGACTGAGAAGAATGGAAGCGAAGGACCCCAAAGAACTTGGAAACAGGGCTGAAGAAGAAGTACTGTTTCTAAAGAAATAGACAAAATAATGAAGGCAAGTTGTTTAAAGGTTTCCGCTCTCCTCTTAGAACGAAAAAAGTACCAGATTATGGTGGTAAACTTGTTACATACCAAGCCTTCTTTAGCCAGCAGAGACGTGGAGCTCGGCGATCTTACGTTCTCATAATGTTGTCCAGGTATCCTCATGAGCATCACTAGAAATTTTAACAAACTTCCATATTTCATGCTGACACTCAATCTTTAGTAAAAATTTGTTAAAAGTAAATTTTTTTTTGCAATAATTTTAAAAATATTGTTAAACTGAAAAATTACAAATATATGTGAAATGTATATTTTGAATAGTTGCTGCTTTAAATAAGAAGTACACTCATGTTCAAATATTCAAATCCATAATAAATTACGCACAACTATTCTTAAAATCTTTTTGCAGGCAAAACATTCGTATATAAAACTTGTGTCTATGTGTAGCGTACTTACACGCCTTATCCCTGCGCCGTTTCTCAGCGATCTCCTTGTTCACTACATCAACCGGCAAAAGTGACACGTTAGAGCCGGCCGCCTTCTTCTTACGCTCCACATGAGCCCGACCCGCGGCTGTCAGTTCCATGCCACGACCTGCTGCTGGGGCTACAACTGCGAGGGGGGGGGGTGGAGGTTTTATAAGAAAAACTGTGCTGATGGAGAAGTTTAAGGTTAGAGGGGTTATTTTAGAAGGTATTATGGTAAAAAAGCTTATCGTTTTTATGGAAAAGTCTTACCATCCTCTCCGTCATCGTTTGCTTGAAACATAAAAAAGAAGTCGGTATAATTATGTTTTCGTCATTAGCTATCTCGAGTACCTTTTTGAATAATTTATTCACTAGAAGTGGAGCGACTTTTTTGTACTTGATCCTGTCAGACTTTCATAGTTTTACGACTACAGATAAAAAAAACCTAGACAAGTATTATGTATTTTATTTTTATAAGTCTTTTGTTGTCGTTTGCACTTACCAGGCTCCTTCTTAAACTCGACCTTCAAAACATTCTTCTTCATCATATTTTCGACGAAGTCAGCGGCCCCCTGCACCCAGTCCTTGTACTTGCCCTCCTCGTACTCCTTGATGACCTTGGAGAAGGCCTTGTACTGCATGAAGGCTTCCTTCTTCTGCTCGCAGTCGTTTAGTTCTGGCACCTGGGTTTTGGGAGGTAAATTCTTGGGCTTACTTAAGTTTTTTTGAAGCTAAGGGTAGTGGGTTTGATGTTGAAATTAGGTTGTTTTTAAATTGATTAGATTTGCATTTTTTTTCAATATAGGTGTATAGGATCCAACGAGTAAGCAAAAAAATATTTAATTTCGATGTATCCGAATGTTTGTTTGTTAGTTTTTGGAGTGTTGTTGCCAATGCGGTTGCGGTGCCGCACCACAAGCCTTGCGGCACCTTCTAGGCTGCCCAATGTGCCACCACGTGCACAGTAAAAGACAGCCACCACAGATAATGTTGTGTGCGTGGCGATCTACTGAGCCTCCAAAATTTAAGATTCATTGCCATCGACTCGCCAAGAAGAAGTCATTGGAGTAAATAAAAATAACAGTTTACCTTTTGGAACTTCATGATGGGTTGTTTCATTTTGTTGAAGAGCGCTCTTGCCCAGTAGATGGCGCCAGCGACTGGTGGATGATTGCGTAAAAGCGGAGGATTTTTACGATGACGCTGTGGCACAATATTTAGTTTGTTATTATATTGAATAATAATTGTGGAACTATTTATTGTTGTATGTAATTACTAAGCAATGGCATAGGACTAGCGCATATATTGCATTTAAGTCGTGGCAGTGATAGTGTGTTAACAACCTAAGATACGCGGACGACATGGTCCTGCTAAGCGCGTCGATATGTGGACTGAGAAGGCTACTTAATGTCTGTACAGAATATGCGCGTGAACACGGTTTAAAATATAACGTCAGTAAAAGTAAATACATGGTCTTTCAGGCGATCGGTGGGTCGAGCCCTATGAACATACCAGCTGTTCGTTTGGATGGTACTTCACTAGACCGCGTGGATAAATTTAAATACCTCGGGCATCTACTCACCGAGGACCTCAAGGACCAGCCCGATATGGAACGGGAGCGGAGGGCGCTGTCTGTACGAGCCAATATGATAGCCCGCAGGTTCGCGCGATGCTCTGATGGTGTGAAGGTAACGCTCTTTAGAGCTTACTGCACATCCCTCTACACGTGCGGCCTGTGGGTGAACTATACTGACAAGGCATACAGTGCTCTCCGTGTCCAGTATAATAATGCGTTCCGGGCGGTGTTGGGACTGCCCCGCTTCTGTAGCGCATCAGGGATGTTTGCGAATGCACGCACCGATTGTTTTTACACTATTATGAGGAAGCGCAGCGCGTCCCTGGTGCGCCGGGTGTGGGCCAGTTCCAATGCCATCCTGGCAATGATTGCCGATAGGTTGGACTGCATATACATCCGACATGGCTGTGGAAGACATGTCACTGTCCAAAGGCCTGAGAGAAAATTATAACTTTTATTTGTTTTTGATTTTATTTTATTTGTAACTTTTATTTTTGATTTTTAATTTTTATTTCCAATTATTAATTTTTATTATTATTGTTATTAATTGTAATTCTTATGTATTTAATGTTTACAATGTATGCACTAACCTACCTAATAAAATGAGTCCTATAGATACTTGAAATAAATGAATTTTGATTTGTTTTTTTTTATATTTCAGATCTCAGAAGATTTTCATTCCGTTATGAACCAACACGAACTTATTACATTAACACGATTTTTTTCTAACAAAACCTCTCATGTTTCATTAGAAAATGGCTGTCCTTATAAGAAACTTACGGTAAACTTGTCCTCAATAGCGGTGATTTCCTTGATGAACTGCCTCATCACCAGGTCGAACTTGGTGGACAGTTGCTTGCGGATAGACTCGCGCGTGTCAAACTCCAGGAACTTTAGTAAAACTGTCAGCGCTTCCTCTGATGACCTAAAGCGGAGAAGGGTATAAAAACATGTAATTCTACTATCAAACGAGCAAATAATTGTCTACACCCTTGGTAACACTGGTAACTTTGTCTTTGTAACACTGGTTGCAAGACTTTCCGTCTTCCGACTTCCCCGTAACAACTGCCAAAAATGATCAAATGACATTAGGGGTCCACTACTTTAGCGTGCCTTCTGAAACACGGAGAAACTGGTTATGCAAGATCCATTCACGGACCGATCGCGCCAAGCGTTGCTTAACCTGATGATCAATCGTCCTGTGCAGCTAGTAAGCCACGAGTTTCTCTTTCCTGCCTATCAAATTTACCACAAGAGGCTAAAGACTCCCCAAATTATTCAAGAAAAGATAAAATCCACTTACCTTAAATTCCCAAAACTCTGGTTGATATAATTCTTGGCTTCCTCCTCTAGATACCTGACTTCATTCCAGAAGTCTCCCATAATAACATCCCAGTTCTCTTTGTTATCGAATACGAATACACTGAAATCGATTGTTCGAATCGGATACACGAGGTTCTTGACGCGTTTGCGCACGTCATCGATTTGAGTCGGATCGCTAATGATCGATTTTAGTTCGAGTCCGAATATGCGTTCGAAGTCTATGAGGACCTGCAAGAAATTACTACTTTAACAAAAAAGGAACATGAGAAAGAAGAAAGAAAATTCCTTTTATTGCATGCTTAGGACACATGAGCAATATTTCGGTAATTTTTTGGTAAGAAATATATCAATTTTGCAACGATTTTCTTTTCTAGATTTCTCATTCCACGTGATAGCGCGTAAAACCTATCGCCTGGTTCCAGGTGTCATAATTTGAACCGCTAATTGTCTATCGTTTGCTGTCACGCGTATAGCTTTAATGATTTGTACGTTTGAAAGCGCTCTAGCCAATTTGTCCCGTGCCTTTGGTCCCCAATTACCCCAATAATATTTTATTTGCTGTATAAAAACTCCACTTCAATGCCTTTTTCATCAGACCCATAAAACCAAAATATAACTGATACTACCTGCACCACATCTCCCAAATCCCTGGCAACAGTTCCAATATAATCAGTCCGCGTGAACAGCAGGGGTTGGTCAAACTCCCACCTCGCACCCTTGCCGCTAAGTTCTATGTTCCGCCTGGTCTCCCGGTACAAGCTGTGCCACATCTCCATTATCTTCTGCGAGTTGCGAGCTAGGGAGAGAACTTCTTCGTTCGGTTTGCTGAGGAAGAATTGATGCTGTTAGGGAGTTATTAATATTAACAGGGTGAAGGGCGGGCGTTTTGGGGGCTGTCTTTTATAAACATTGACCTTAAAAAAGCGCTGATTTTCAGCCTACTTTGAATAAATGAATTTTTATCTTTTTATTTAAACGACTATTCCATTAGGTTGGTAAATAAGTTTTTGAAATGTTCCGAGGTTTTATTCAGAGGGTATCGCTTTACAATCAAAACCTCTAGCTTTTTGAATTACCTCCTTTAAATTATGTGCAATGGCTATATCAACTAACTTTCTGACGGCCTTTATAAGACACAATTGGACTTTTTTTCTTCTTCTAGGTAATGTAACCTTTTGTTGAGCTTGTACAATACTGTATAGAGATACTCCCGTATACAAAAGGGCTAAGGAAAACGTATAGATTAAAGTAAGTAATTCTTCATTGTAATTCAATCATTATGCCATACGACATCTTCAATTTTCATTTATTCTATACTCACTCAAAAAGTTTGTGCACATTGAGAATATTCTCCAGTTTATCACTCAAAGCCCACGAGATCCTCGCCAGGAGCGGCACCATGGTATCATCAGTGCGGTACCCTTTGGACAGGACCCACATCATGTAGATACTCTCTACTAACTCAGGGAGGATTTCTAGCACTTGAGGAAGTGATGATTCGTCTTCAATGACCTGGAAATATTATGCTGCATACACACTGAGTAATTTGAAATGAATGAGCGTGACGGATGAGCCACAAATTTTGCATGTTCACGCTGCGAGCAGTCACACGAGGTAATTTGACGGTTTTCGAACAAACATTTTCGCAATTCATTTCCTGGAAAAACTGGGCAAAAGAAAAATACATATATCTATCATTGAAATATGACACATAGACGACTCAAAAATAAACATACAAAGAGAAAATACGAAAAACTAAAAAAGTGTATCAGTGCAATCTTACCGTAAAGAAGCGCATCAAAGTGGATAAGAACTTTAGATTATCACTCGCCATGTTGTATTGTTCTACCAGTCGTTCTTTGTAGTTTCTGAAGCCCTGCAACGAGTTTTAATTACATCACATATTATTCATTATTTTTACTAGGGCCATATTGCCTATAGGGTGCGTCCTGCGGGAGCAAAGCAAAGCGAACGCATTGCGAAGCGATGTGTAACAAAATTAAATGTTCGCTGCGCCGCACAGTACCGCACCACGTCATGTAGGCCACGTGAAAAGGAATCGACTCTGTTGTTTTCGTGTTGCGTCCCGGCGCATCGCTTTCGCATCCAGATCACTCGCATAGGACGCACCGTTATAGAAATATTTTTTTTTAAGAAAAGAATATATTACATACCTCTAGATAAGTAGAGTTCGCTCTTTGCAGCAGGTGCAATATCTTAACGACCATTGGTTGTTTCAATTGCTCTACTAACAACGATATTTCTGCATCTCTTTCGCGCCAGTATTTGTACTCCGCTACTGGACCATCGCCTTCACGGGTCTATGAAGAAAATAGAGAAAGTTATTCATATTGAGTGTTAATTTGAATTGAGGAACAATTTTACCAACTAGCACAAAGCTAAGAACTGCATGTCTGCTCTAAAAATATGTGAGTAATGCTAAAGACTGGTTACATTTAGTTTTTCATTTATTTGTAACTAATCAAATACGTGCGTAATTATTGGATTATTGAATTTGTTTTACCAAAACTCGAGTTTCATAATACGTTATTTCTGTATTGTCAACTCCATCTACCTTTCAAAATATAACTTGTACGATAGCTACATGTAGCGCCCTCTAGACTAATTCACTGAGACGCTCAGTCACCTTGTTACCAAAAGGATTCTATATCAGTAGCGTAGGTGTCGCTTATTGCTAGATTTTAAAAAACCCAACATAAAACACAAAAATAATTCTTCGAACATTACATGGATATTCAACTACAAAAGAAGAAGATTCTTAGCTTTTTTTTAGTTTTTCGATTTACACTAAAATCTAATCAACTCCATCTAGCGGGAGAATGGGCAAACACAAACTTCGAATTCACCTTAGCTTAAAAAAAATTAACTAGTACCTACCTTTCCCAAACACACAGCTATGGTACTATCAATATGCTGTTGCCACATCATGACCGCTTCTTCTAATTGCGCGGTCAGCTCGGGGTCAACGATATCTATCGTATGCTCTTCAGCCAGCATCGGGATGTTCGGCATCGGCAGCTGTATCTCGCCTTCTATATGTTGTATAGTCCTGTGGTAGTTTATTTATATTGAGCCCTATTGTTCATGGAGTAGAGGTCAATATTGCATGTAGAGAGAACTGCAAATTCTATCTGGATGGATTTCTATAACCTATATGTACGTTGTTTTGCGATTGAAGGTTGAATTTTGAAATAAAATTTATATACGTAAATGATGTTAAATTTATATTTCTAATTGCAAAATAATGGATACGTGCGAGCGAGCGAACGTAAGCGTGAGCTGTGATTAAAAAAATTACGGCTAGTTTCACCGATTCCAGAAAAAGTTCTAGATATCTGGCAGGTAATGCCATGGAAAAGTTGACAAAATTAAAAATATTTCTATGATACTACCTGTCAAATCTTATCTGGAACCCCTGAAACTGGCAGTTAGAATTGTATCATTACCCCAGTTTAAATCTATACTAATAATATAAAGCTGAAGAGTTTGCTTGTTTATTTGTTTGAACGCGCTAATCTTAGAAACTACTGGTCCGATTTGAAAAATTCTTTCAGTGTTAGATAGCCCATTTATCGAGGAAGGCTATAGGCTATGTTTTATCCGGGTGCGCCGAGTAGTCCCCACGGGACGCGGGTGACACCGCTGGCAGAAGCTAGTCTTCTAATATAAAGTAATAACAACAAACCAATGAACAATGCCGACGAGATCCTTTATATCTGTGATTATTTCATCTGCAGAAGACTTTTTTTCTTCCAGCTCTGGCACGAAAGACGTATTCGAAAACGGCGAGTCCTGAGGACATAGAAACATTTAGGTAGACCAGCACATCAACCTTCCTCGATCTGTTAAATTTCTTCAATAGATTTTCAACCTTATTACAACAGTGGAAGGTTAATGTTCGATTGATAAAAAATTACAGATTCGGGTAGGTTGTCCGTCAGTTACCTACTTTCAGCATAGAGACATTTTTCTCTCTGAAAGAAGAATCTTTATCCAGATGCATAAAAGTAATGTTCAATTTCAACGTTGTCGATATTTTACTAGCTGTTTCTTGCGTTTCATCATCTTCGCACTCGTATTACATATACAGTCCGCGCTCATAAATGCACTAGCAACTTGCCACTGTTCTTAATTTAGCAGGATACTACAATCAGACCAACCGGTGGCTGCTTTTTGTTCAGTCAACGTATTACACAACAAAATTGAGGAGGTTTGAAACTCGCTAGACTACTAATATCCGCGACTGTACATACAAACGTGAAATAACATATCATTCTGACAGTAATAGAATTTTAAAATCTGATACTGGAGATTTTCCGGAGCATCTACTCACACTTAAAATATATTTATATTAGCTAGATTATACCTTAGATAGGCTATAAGTTAGTCGCATCATATTGACAAAAGTAAATATGTACTTATAACGTAAGTATTTACCTCAGTGACGGAGCCCGGTCGCGTTAACGAGGCACCACCAGAACGGTCGAAAGAGTCCTCCGAAGACGCGTGCATGTTCTTCATTCTATAAAAATAAATGTTCTAAATTAATTCTCGTCAAACTTAATGGCATTTCGCAACTAACTTCGGAACGGTTCGCGTGTGTCTCATACCCCGGCGTGGTGCCGTAAGACTTTTGTTTGTCCGATGTGATTAGGTCATACAGTGCCCTTATCAAAAGAGGATTCGCAATTATGGCCGGCCTAGGCAGGCCCAAATGCCCTAGCACTATGGGTTAAAGTTTCAAATTGTGCAGACGACAGTAGGTTAACCTACCCAAATCTGTCAAATTTTACCAATCGAACATCAAACTTCCAGTATTATGATAAGGTTGAAAATCTAGTCTATTGTAGAAATTTGACAGATTGTGGGAGGTCAAGGTGCTGTTGTCTGTACAACTAAATGGTAGATCCTACAGCAAGCAATTGCTTTATTTGACTACCTACTGACCTCCTTTCTGCATTCTCTCCTCTTGCTATATTAGACATTCTTCTGTAGTCTGATGGTCTAAGGTAGTTCACCTAAAATCAATAGATTCGCTTGGTAAATACAACAAGGACTCCAGGCAATGTATCGGCATGTGCCAAGCAGTATTGTACAGTAAAAATTAAACCGGTAGAAAATACGTCAGAAGTGGATAATTATGTACTTTGTAAGTATTTCTGGACACCAATGATTGAGAAGAAGAGAAGGAAAACATCTTGAGGAAACCAGGACTTTAAGGTCTAAAATCGCCACTACGTCTTGCAAGCGTGGTGAATATCGATTAACGCTCATTCCTTCTCTGTATGAGAACGGGCCTTTTTTATCGATGAGAAATCATCAGATGACCCCTCCCGCTGTGGGTGACAATCTGAGGAAGTGTCAGACTTTTACTGACTAAAACCCACCGTGTTCCTTCGGGAGCCTTTTGTGTGCCAGGGCCACGGTAACTCGAGCGAACAATCCCGCATCCCCTGGCCTGGCAGCAAGGCCTGTGCCCTGGATTTTAGAAGGCTGTTGATAATGAGTGCTTGAGTACCTGTGAGCCAGCGTTGTCTAAGCCTTGATGCGCTCCCACATACGAGGCCTGTCTCGATAGTATCGCGTGGCTGGACTCCACGGTCATCACTGTTATCTCACGGAACTGGTTCTCGAACAACGGGATAACGGCCTGACGGGTAACAAGGGAATATCTTATATCTTCCATTAAATTTAGTAATTGAAAGCAATTGTTATGACATCTGAACACATCTGGCCGACCAGAANGTTTTATCCGGGTGCGCCGAGTAGTCCCCACGGGACGCGGGTGACACCGCTGGCAGAAGCTAGTCTTCTAATATAAAGTAATAACAACAAACCAATGAACAATGCCGACGAGATCCTTTATATCTGTGATTATTTCATCTGCAGAAGACTTTTTTTCTTCCAGCTCTGGCACGAAAGACGTATTCGAAAACGGCGAGTCCTGAGGACATAGAAACATTTAGGTAGACCAGCACATCAACCTTCCTCGATCTGTTAAATTTCTTCAATAGATTTTCAACCTTATTACAACAGTGGAAGGTTAATGTTCGATTGATAAAAAATTACAGATTCGGGTAGGTTGTCCGTCAGTTACCTACTTTCAGCATAGAGACATTTTTCTCTCTGAAAGAAGAATCTTTATCCAGATGCATAAAAGTAATGTTCAATTTCAACGTTGTCGATATTTTACTAGCTGTTTCTTGCGTTTCATCATCTTCGCACTCGTATTACATATACAGTCCGCGCTCATAAATGCACTAGCAACTTGCCACTGTTCTTAATTTAGCAGGATACTACAATCAGACCAACCGGTGGCTGCTTTTTGTTCAGTCAACGTATTACACAACAAAATTGAGGAGGTTTGAAACTCGCTAGACTACTAATATCCGCGACTGTACATACAAACGTGAAATAACATATCATTCTGACAGTAATAGAATTTTAAAATCTGATACTGGAGATTTTCCGGAGCATCTACTCACACTTAAAATATATTTATATTAGCTAGATTATACCTTAGATAGGCTATAAGTTAGTCGCATCATATTGACAAAAGTAAATATGTACTTATAACGTAAGTATTTACCTCAGTGACGGAGCCCGGTCGCGTTAACGAGGCACCACCAGAACGGTCGAAAGAGTCCTCCGAAGACGCGTGCATGTTCTTCATTCTATAAAAATAAATGTTCTAAATTAATTCTCGTCAAACTTAATGGCATTTCGCAACTAACTTCGGAACGGTTCGCGTGTGTCTCATACCCCGGCGTGGTGCCGTAAGACTTTTGTTTGTCCGATGTGATTAGGTCATACAGTGCCCTTATCAAAAGAGGATTCGCAATTATGGCCGGCCTAGGCAGGCCCAAATGCCCTAGCACTATGGGTTAAAGTTTCAAATTGTGCAGACGACAGTAGGTTAACCTACCCAAATCTGTCAAATTTTACCAATCGAACATCAAACTTCCAGTATTATGATAAGGTTGAAAATCTAGTCTATTGTAGAAATTTGACAGATTGTGGGAGGTCAAGGTGCTGTTGTCTGTACAACTAAATGGTAGATCCTACAGCAAGCAATTGCTTTATTTGACTACCTACTGACCTCCTTTCTGCATTCTCTCCTCTTGCTATATTAGACATTCTTCTGTAGTCTGATGGTCTAAGGTAGTTCACCTAAAATCAATAGATTCGCTTGGTAAATACAACAAGGACTCCAGGCAATGTATCGGCATGTGCCAAGCAGTATTGTACAGTAAAAATTAAACCGGTAGAAAATACGTCAGAAGTGGATAATTATGTACTTTGTAAGTATTTCTGGACACCAATGATTGAGAAGAAGAGAAGGAAAACATCTTGAGGAAACCAGGACTTTAAGGTCTAAAATCGCCACTACGTCTTGCAAGCGTGGTGAATATCGATTAACGCTCATTCCTTCTCTGTATGAGAACGGGCCTTTTTTATCGATGAGAAATCATCAGATGACCCCTCCCGCTGTGGGTGACAATCTGAGGAAGTGTCAGACTTTTACTGACTAAAACCCACCGTGTTCCTTCGGGAGCCTTTTGTGTGCCAGGGCCACGGTAACTCGAGCGAACAATCCCGCATCCCCTGGCCTGGCAGCAAGGCCTGTGCCCTGGATTTTAGAAGGCTGTTGATAATGAGTGCTTGAGTACCTGTGAGCCAGCGTTGTCTAAGCCTTGATGCGCTCCCACATACGAGGCCTGTCTCGATAGTATCGCGTGGCTGGACTCCACGGTCATCACTGTTATCTCACGGAACTGGTTCTCGAACAACGGGATAACGGCCTGACGGGTAACAAGGGAATATCTTATATCTTCCATTAAATTTAGTAATTGAAAGCAATTGTTATGACATCTGAACACATCTGGCCGACCAGAATTAGTCCTGTTTTGAAAAATTGTGGTTCTAATCTTTCTTTTAGATTAGAAAAAAATATTGGACACGTATTCTGTGTTTTACCAAAACACCAAAGCATTGCCATTCGGCTTGATTAAAAGGTTTTGTTTTTCTACGAAATAGTATACTAAAGTTAGATGTGCTGTAAATTCGTGTCACACCTTGCAAAAATGTAATCAATAGGAGACAATTTATTTTTCGCGTATTAGGTCAATATTCGCAACTGGCTGAAAATCAGAATGCCTTACCTCTTTCAAATGTTGTCCAAGACTCATAAGGACTTTGCCAGTAAAGAGTCCAGTGAGGAAGTACTCCGACATCCTGAGGTTAGTGAACCTGTCGTTCTCAGTGAGGGGGATGCCCTTCTGCGTCTGCCGCAAGAAGTAGAGGTAGCGGCGGTGACGGTGTGCCAATTGGGGAGTCAGCTCGCCGAATACTGGTATCAGCTTGGGGTATTGAATCACGCGGGGCACTGATCTCTGTGGTAAAAGTTTTCTTTTTAATCCATGGGGAAGATACAAGTGTGTATACTAAGGTAAAGCTGATATTCTCCTAACGATGGCAGTTAAAACTATCAGTCTGCAATAAACGTGAGTTGAATACCAGCCGAACAAGTCACTAGAAGCTTTTACGTGCTAGATTGACTTTGCCTAATAAGTAGCTACAAAAACCTTCTACAACGTCTAAAAAAAAAGCATATTCTACATAATAAAGTATCAATGTCGATTATTTCTTACGACTATGGTATAAAATTCCAAAGTTCCATCGATTTCAGGATCAAGATCCTCGGGTGCTGAAAACAATCTAATTTGGACTTTATGTTCTTTGTTTACAGATTATATTCATTTGCTACCTAACTTATAACTTACGAGGTGGGAAGTAATACTTGTCTTCAGCAACAATAGTTTCTTCTGTATCTACTTCCATTAGTTCACCTAAGTCATCATCATCAAACTCTCTCATAGCCCCAGCAGCAGTTTCCACATCCGCTTCTAAAGAGTAAACATTCATATTTCTATAAATATTCTTACATTTGGAAATTTATTTTTAATGTAAACTCTTGCACTTGCTCCAGATAAGCTTCTACTATCTATATCTATAAATTATTATAATAATTATACTTATGCGCATGCACATACAACTGTGTATGGTTTGCAATGAAACCTGAAAAAAAAATTGGTGTGACCAAGTTACTTACCAGTTGTAGGACCAAGAACATCCTCTGAAAAAAAAAATTGCTGTTAATATTAGAATTTAAATAACAATTTTGATACATTCAAAAGATTCAATCTAAAATTTTAAATATGAATGTTTGTTTGTTTGTAAGAAGAAAGCTACTGGACGGATTTAAAGTAACCTTAGCAGTAATATAACTTATACATCAGAATGACATATAGGTTACTTTTATCCGGGAGTGTAAAGTAAGTCCCTCGGTAATAGCGTGAAACCGCTGGCAGAATATTAATAGAAATTGTAACAACCTTGCTTCCCCCGCACACTCTTAACACTCTTCATGATTTTACTGGTGCTCTTCATGGTTCGAACACTCTTACTACTTCCTTTGCTGGCTGAAGCCTCCTGATCAGGTTCAGGTTCTTTAACAGGCTCTTTTACGGGCTCTGGAGGAGGCTTCGGTGCGGGAGCTTCTTTTTCTTTCCCTTTACCTTTGCCTTTTTTGGGTGGTTTCAGTGGTGGGGGTGGGGGCGGAGGAGGTGGTATAATTCCTGTAAAAAAAATCTTGCTCGCATCATTATATTTCTTAAATAAATAAATTTTGCTTGCATATAGTAAGATTGAATTAACTCTTCGGCAGCTAGGAGGCAATTTGCTTGGAAATACACTTCTCTTAAATAGAATAAGGTAAAATTTTTAGCAATTTAGAATACAATTCTGGCAGAGAATTAGTAACAAGATAACAATAGTAGTAAGTTATTCATCATCAATTGTTGCCTAGACTACAGGAATGCATAGTTGGGATTCGATTGTGAATTTTCTTGTACTTATTTTACTTCATTAAGTTTTGAAATACTTACTCCATTCAGTGAATTCTTTGTCCTCATGAATCAGTTTGTCAACGATCACCTTAGACACGTACATCATTCTCTTATCCAAGGATATTTCATCGTCTCTTATGTTAGCCGTCAGAAATTTGAAAAACTTCTGTTTCGCATCACCTTCTTCCAGCATGTTGTAGAAGAGACCATCGTCTTCCATGCCAATGAAAGCAAGGATACGTTCCTTGAACCAGAGTACTCGGGGATCATTGTAAATGTCCACATAGGCGACTGTATCATCCGCGATGTCCTCGGAATGGACCTCGGTATCGGATATCAACTGTTGCAACATGTTTAACCCTATGAGAAAAGAATATATTAATATAAATTTTATTAAATTGTATTCTAAAGTATATTAATGTGAAACTAAATTACTGTAAAAAGGACTAGCATTTTGGATAAGTACTTGTTTATTCTTTGTAAAAATGCTGTCTAAGGAGACCCTACATATTACGATCATTGGAAGATACATAAAAAAGGTAAGTAGTCAGTTTTTGTAACATATTTTTGAATATTTCAGATACATAGATAGTTGTATGTCAACGATTGATAACAGGACGTTGTTTACATAGTAGAAACATAACATTTTAACCAAAATTCGCATTCAACACAAAGATTTGTTCAATAGTTATATTCGCAAACATTGGGATATTGATTTTAACGTAGTACTGCCATTTATAATGGAATTAAATGCAATATCATAAAACTTACGGTTAAGTCAAGTTTTCACCGACGTTTTAGATTAAAACCTGTCTATACACCACTTTTCACATCCATTTCAATCAATACTACGTACTTTAAAATAGTATTTCTGGTATTTTAGCCAACACTCATCGACCAAAGCATTGGCGGTATCCAAGAAGTAAATAAAACAATGAAATCAAAACAACTTTTGGCTGCCATAGCAACAAGTTTCAAATTCGACTTTTCTTTTGACAGCGATTCAAATTTTCGCGGTTGTTGTTCATTAGATATGTTCGGATATTTCTGTAAAAATTTCAAGCACTTTTTTTACAATCTGAACAATATTAATTTTATTTATTTGTAGTCCATAAATCTGATATCTTTAGAAGTTTACAATAATTTAACGTAGATAAATGAATGTTGTTTAAATTACTTATCGTCGGCGTCAGTGCAGGACCTTCTATTCATAAATGCAAAAAAGTTATTTTTACAGGAGGCAATAAAAACATTATTTTTATATAGTATATATCCTTATTGTATATATATATATATATATATTTTTCCTTTGATCTCTAACATCAAATATATCAATGCACCTACCGCTGCTATTTCTCCACCACCCTAAGGTAGACTGGTAGAAAACGCCTGAGGCGTTAAGTCCGCCATTGTATATTGTAAATGTGCAAAAAGTATTTAATAAATAAATAAATAAATAAAAACCTTCTTAAACGTAATGTGCGCTCTTTGTTACAATTTTTTTTATATTTTTTTTTACCGACCGAAGATGCTTGAAATTTTATTGTTTGTTTTTTCACTAGATGGCAGGACACGTCAAGGGGTTATTTTCATCAAAAAAATGTTTTCGCCAAAACTAGCAGTTGCAAGAGTTGCAAGGTACTGCACTGACGCCGACGTTATGTTCCTTTTCACGTATTGGCTGACCAGTCCACTCTGAGAGTATTTTACTATTTTACCTAAAATATAAAAGTATAATAAGTCTTATTTATTTGCTAGAATGTCTTTCTCGTCCTTTTGAAGACTACCTGCCCACATCAGACTTTTTGTAAGACAGATAATCGGGTCATTTTTTTGTAGGACGTTCTTCCTAGGATTTTCTGACCGACTTCTTGGAGGACGTGTGAGTTGCTTTATTGGTATGAGTGTGTTCTATTTTCTTCTACAAAAAATTGGTCACCGATTATCGGACGTGCTTGGCCAGCCTCAAGCAATTCTTTAAGTATCCCCGACGCAAAAAGAGGGGTGTTTTAAGAAGTTTGACCGCTATGTATGAGCTATCTATGTATTTGGCATCAACATCATCCTGCCACAATTACCAAGATCACCTGCCTGAGGTGCTTGCTACAAAAAGGTCGAGGCTCTGACGACTGACTCTGACAGGTGGCGGTTTAACTACTGCACAGCACATAGCAGGAAAATGGGCAGCAACTTATCCGAAGCTAAATATATCCCACACTGGGCTTACCAATAATACCAATTCACCCACCAATACTCTCCCAGCTTGGGGAACTCCTCATTCCAATACTCCAACAGTACACGTTTTTCGTGACGACCACAGAACCATGTGTACTTGGCACATACTTATGTGCGGTCTTAGGTCGTTTCCTCTTGAAGCAAAGCCTTCAAAGAAATTATTACAGCTACCTCGTCACAATTTGATTTAAGAGTCAAGCAAGGGTATAAAGTTAGTTGGTTATATTTTTAGGTACCTTACATAAAAGGAAGAAGAAAAAAAACTCTGATCTAACTTACGTATAACATTCCTTTATTATCACACATATGGACAACGACATAAGTTTCTAACACTAGAGATACGAGTATTTCGCTTAAAATTAATTGCTTTTTGTAATGTCTCATTTTTGGTTGCGATCAAGTCTCAATTTAAGTTTTCTTATTCCTATTTATACATAGATTAGGTACAGACGACAGCACATCAAGTTACCACAATCTGTCAAAATTCTGCAACAGATTTTCAACCCTATTATAATGTAGGTAGGTTAATGTTCGATTGGTAAAATTTGACAGATTCGTATACGTTGACCTGCTGTCGTCTGTACACTAAGCATATTATTATATTTACATCAATAATTATGTAATATTAGTTAATTTATCTTGGCAAAGGGTATTGTTGTATTATCTACTTTTAATATTTCAAGAAAAGAATTGGCGCGCAGGCCTATCTCTGGGGTAACCGTTACTATTATTGCTATCAAAGTCTTCTAATCTAGAGTTGAAATTATTTTGTACTATTTGTCTAGACCCTAAGCTACCCACTGATGATTGTGGAGCAGTATACGACGAGGGTCCGGAGTACAACGGGTTTATCCTAAACTGTTCATTTTGTTTAGGTGTGGTAGGATGTTCCACAGCAAAATCTATTCTAGACGTCATAATTTGCTGTCCTTGATTCTTGTTTGCTTCATTCTGCGGTCTTGTGATATCCCTAGGAGCACCAAATTCATCTATTTGGAAAGCACTTAGAATCTGCTGTTTATCTTTCTCGTCTTCTAATTCGTAACTAACTGAGGGAATAAGCTGGAATGAAACTACATTTGGCATATTATTGCTATTAGTTTGGATCAATTTCGCGTTTTGTTGAGTATTCGTATTAGTTTGCTGGTTTGTTGGAGAATTTTGATCTATCGTGTTTTCTTCCAATTTTGTGTAAAGGTAGTATGATTGATCCTTCTTGTATGTGAGCAGTTTGTTTTCTTCTGATGGATGCTGTATTGTACCTACTATTTTATCTTCTAGATGTGCTGATATTCCGTTTTGGCTATTGATCAAATTATTAAGAGCTTCTTGACTAGTAAACTGCTCAGACTCATTAGGAGTCTCAAGCTGCAGTTTGGCTGGGTTCAAATCAACTGCGTTTGCTTTCACGACTTCAAATTGAGGATTGGATTGCTTAAAATTGTCCCCTGCGTTGTTTTGATTAGTGTTTCGTTGTAAAGTGAACATTTGTGCCTGTTGTTGAATGTTGCTGGGATTAATAAAGTTTGCTGGACTCGGGCGGTTGTAAATTTGATTAGTTACATCTGGAACAGACCATTGATATAATTGACCACTGTACAATTGGTTTTGACTATTAAGAGCATTTTGTTGAGTATTGGGGATTTGATACTGTGATGAGTAAAATTCACCTTGTGTTTGTTGTGAAGGAGTAAGTTGATTTGTTTGTATCTGTTGACCCTGGTTGCGTTCATCAGTGTATCTTGCATTGCCTGTAAATTGATTAGGTAGATTAATGTTAGCTTTCTGTTTAGGAATATTTGCACTATTCACAAAACTGTTTGGGTCGTTACTGTTATATTGTGACGATGTAAGGGATGATATCTGGTTCGTAATTTGTGACAGTTTATCATTGTTTAGATTCTGAAATTGTGCTGTAGCAGGTGTTGCTGTAGACGTCAGTATCTCTTGTTGTGCAATGTTGTTGTATTCTCTCGCTACGTTGATGGAATCAGTCAAGAATGAGTACACGAGCGCCTGTGAATCAGAAATATTATTTGAGTTTTGACCGCCGATTAGCTTAGCGATAGGAATAAAATTGAATGCATTTCTATTGTTCAAAAAGTTGTCACTCATAACCAAGTAGTTGCTACTGCCAGTATTTAATATTTCTAGTTTATCATAAGTGGGGTCACTTCGATTCTTGAAAAGGTATGCTGCAATTCTTTCGGGAATGGTTATTTTTATTGAAACTGTGCGCTCTATTGTATTTGGAATGCCAGTTTCCTTGAAGAAAGGCAAATTAGAAAGCTTATTACTATTTTGGTAAATAAAATTTTCATTGGGAGGTTGTAAGCTTGTTGCAGGTGTAGCTATAATCCGTGAACTTTTTGAAGATACTGTAGGAGTCTGTATTGGAACTTGAGATGTTAAACTTTCACCACTGTCAGTAGTTGTCCTTGTTATAAAGTTATTGTTATCTGAATAATCAATAGATTTAAATTCTTTATATTGAACATATTGTGGAGGAGAGGCAGTTTTCAGAATATTGTCTGTATCTTTTACTATGTCGTTTACAGTTATGTCAAGTTTTTCTTTAGTTAGTATATCAGCAAACGTTAAATTTTCCTGGTTGGCATTAATTTGGGATTGTTGTGGGACAGAATATGATGGCTGATTAAAGTTTTCATTAAAAGTTGCACGAGTTGTTGAAGGCATGGTCGGGGAAGCTCTTAACTGAGAGCTTTGATAGTATACTGGTTGTGGTGCGTCGTTTGAAGGTAAATATAAACGTGGCAGAGTTGTAGGGCTTCGAGGTGGTGGAAGATAGAATCTAGCAGTTGAAGTAAATGGAGATGGAGTAAGGTAGAGTCGAGATGCTTTTGTGGGAAGGGGGGATGTTTGTGGTGAATTCAATCGTCCTGAATATGTTGGACGTGTCGGAATAGTTGTAGGTGCAATGTAGATACGTGTTGTTTCAATTTCAGTAGTTTCAATTTGTTTTGCAGCAGGAGTAGGCCTTGGGTAAGAATAAGGCTCCTCTGAATCCGATCCAGATTCTGGTTCTGGTGAGATAATCTTTTCAGTTTGGGACGACGTTGTCGGTCTTTCGTACACATAAGGCGTATTTTCTTCAATAAGTCTCTCAGTAGGTGATGGGGCAGAGGGAGAGACGGAAGAGGGTCTTGCGTATGTGTAAGGCGTGGGCTCCGCTATTAGTCTAGCAGATTTAGTTGGTTTAACAATCCAAGTTTTGACTGTGATTCGGGATTTTGGTTTACTTACCTTTGGCTCCTGGACTACCCTGCTATACGATACTGTTTTTGTTATAACTGTAGATGGAATCTCTTTAATTGTACTTACCAAATTTTGTTTAAGTTCTCTACCTGCTGGATTATTTAAATTGTTTGGATATTGTTGTATATTGGAAGATGGAGTGCTGTATGTGTATGGTTGTTTATCTTGATTATTATTGTTTACATAGTTCTGAGTTCTAGACAAGGTAGCCTCGTTGTTCGTTTGAGGTAATCTTCTAGGTTCTGAGTATTGTGCCCGCTGCTTTGTATTCGGTACTCTCGGTGTATTTTGTGCATTGCCTAATTGGGAGTTGCTTACAGAACTTGTTTGTCTCTGTGAAAAATTATTAGATATTTGTGTCGGTCGCGGTGCTTGTACTTGGGAGTTAGTATTTGTGTTTACAACATTAGAATTTCCATTTTGTGAAAATCTGCCTGCATGTCCATTGGAAATAAGGTTTCCAGTCTGTGACACCTGAGTTGTTTGCACTCTTGCGTTTTGAATACCATTACTATTTACTGCATTATATTGGCCATTTTGTCGCTGTCTTTGGAATACTTCTGCATCTCTTTGCAACGGTAAAAAGTTTGTGTTGATTGGTGCAGGAATATATCTAGGATCAGGCGTTGATGCTGAGAAAGTGTAATCATTTGGATTGCCCTGAATTAGGTTCTGTTGGATTTGTTTCGCTGGAAAATAGACGTTGTTTGGTGCTCGTTCTGGTCCTGCTAATAAAGCTCCGTTCGGGAACAGCTGACCAAATGGTGGCTTGTATTCTTGCATTACGATGAGATTACTCTTCATCGCACTCTTATCGTAGGGGTTACGCATTGGATGAGTAAGCATTTTCTTGATATCCTTCATGAGTTGTGGTCCTAATCGTAGATTTTCAAATTGCTCGTTATTGTTGTTGATGTACTGTTGAGAGTTTTGACAGTCGACGTTCATCCACCAATCGCATACGAATACTGCTTGGTTGAACAAAGTCCCATTTGGACAGAGGAACGACTGGAAGCCGTAGGTTGATCCTACAGTGCAGACTCGGAAGACTTGACAATTCGTTTCTATATCTGCATAATAACCTGAAATTGAGAAAAAGAATATTAAAACAACATTTACAGAAAGTCTAAGTATTTGCAGACATAGGTACTTTTGTAGTTAATTAAGATAAACGCCAAGTGTCCGACAAACAATACCTACATTTTCAATTGTCTGGGACCGATGGCGTTCAATGCCTTAATATTTGGATATTACCTGGATCTCTGCCTGCGCAGGAGAATGATGTCCTAGGTATAGCGCCTAGGGTAGGGTAATCACTGCCGGGTTCCCCTGGAACTGCCAGCCGGATATCCCACCCGTGACCGTTATGGTCTTGATGCTGCGGCCCTCGACCATTCTGGGCTGCTGCCCATGTAATGGTGAGGCATACTGGAAATATGCAAACATTCAGCCATTAATATAATTGTAAGAATTATTATAACTAAGAGGGAGGTTTTTTTCGTCTTCAAAAAAAGGAGGTTACAAGGGCGCTAACACACACACATTTTTATATGTATTTGAACTGGAAGTCGCCAAAATAAGTTCAAAAAGAAGTTAAGAATACTTAAGTCAATAGTAAAACTAAAGAGGCAAATGAAAAAGATTATTATTAAGCAAGCCTTTGCAAAATGACTGCAGCCGACGACTTTAATTGGCTTTGAATCTTAACATACTAGGCGTCTTATAGAAAAGGTATTATTCTGATAGCTGCTCACTTTATTTCACAAATTCTTAGGTATTTCTAGAGTTTATAAGTACATATAAAGTCTGACATAAGATTTATTGACTATACTCTTATAAGAGTAGATTTATCATTAACGCGTTGAACGCCATGGGTCACAGACACAATAGAAAATCTATTGTTTGTCGGCCGCTTGGCGTTCAACGTGTTAATGATTAGCAAATAGGAATAATCTTATAAAAATATAAAAATGCATTCTGTTGAAGATAAAGTTATTTTCGTTTTTATTCTGAAAGCATCTGCTGATTTATTCGTTTACTGCAACCAACTGCACCTATCAACCGCAGCGGACAAAAAACCAAAAGCAAATGAAAATTGAATTGAAAAACAGCACTGATTGTTTCGCAATAGCTGCACTGTTATGTTTTATAGCGATCCGTTACTTTGAAACTCAATTTAGTTAAGTGTTTCCGAGGCGAACCCGTCGGAATAAATTCTCTCTGGAGAACAGACTCGGTAACCAGAGATGGCCGTGTCAGATGTACTCGCTAATGAACGAAGCAGAAAAATGCTGAGAGCAAGAAACGAATGTGCTAGGAATGAATGGTTTCGTTTTAAATGTTGCTGTTTTTTTTTAATAAACAAAAAGTATGTACCTTTTTGATCATTCTTCAGTAAGTAATTTACAATATTAGGCATACTTACTGACTTTTCAATAAATGTAGAGAGGTTTTGTTTAACTCTGAATTTGATCAGCAAGTACACCTAGTACCTAAGTAAACGTTTGGTAACAATAAAAACATAGTAAATAAGTACCTATTACTTATTTATGTGCCCTACGTACCTACCTATCTACAATAATTTCTCAAATAGAAGCGAGGAGTTCAACTTATTAGTCTCATTTCATAAGTAGAATCACCCACCTAATTATATCTAAACGTCTTAAAATTATACATCGCCAGCCATTCTCAACTCCAGCACAGTTCAACAATTGTGTCGCAAACTATGGAGACAGTTCTCATAGTTTTTGCTGGCTAGTGTAATCTGGACGCAAAAACCTCGTTGACGTATGTCACACGGTGCGGTAGGATATTGTTACAAGGCCGTCTAGGGCACAATGTGGTGGCGTACCTACGTCGATTGGTCGAATCATAGTCGCAATACATGAAAACAAGTTTAGGCTGGAAAGATACATCTATACTGATAATATAAATCAGTAGAGTTTGTTTGTTTGAACGAAATTGAACTGAAACTAATAGTCCGATTCAAAAATCAATCAATGTTAGATAGCCCATTTATTGAGGCTACTTTTTATCCGCGTGCGCGGAGTAGTACCCTCGGGAAGCGAGTGAGACCGCTGGACGAAGCTAGGGTATGATGTATGGAAGATGTGGATAGGTACCTACATGCACTATTACTACAACATTGTAAAGGAAGGTACTTTTAATATAAAATGCTGGTCAAATATCAAGTACCAGCTGAAATCAGTACTGCGATTGCGTGAATAGCGCGATTTGATAAATTCAATGGCTAAAAAACAAAAGACTATCAATAGCTTTATGTGCGGGGAGTCCTAATTGATGAACCGTTCCGATTTACGAAGAAGTAAGTGGGTACAGACGATAGCAGGTCAACGTATACGAATCTGTCAAATTTTACCAATCGAAACGTAACCTACCTCCATTGTAATAAGGTTGAAAATCTATTGCAGAAATTTGACAGATTGTGGTAACTTGATGTGCTGTCGTTTGTACCTAACGATTAGTGTTTTGCTCCTGAAACGAATTTATCAGAATTGCAGATCGAGATCATACGTTACATATTGCAAACAAAACGTCTTACTCCAATTTCATTTCCTATAGGCATAATCCGTGGAAAAGCTGTCAGATTCATTTAAATTTTCCAACTCTAGGTATCCATTTCTACTATGGACTTGCAAAGATGTAAAGTACTACATTGAGGCACGAATTAAAACACACACAATGTTTTATTCTTTCGTCTAATAAATATACGAGACACAGTATAAAGAACGTCTAGGAGGTTTACGTTTGAGTAGCATATCCTATCCTTTGCAGACATTCAAAGAAAGTTTGCTCAAAGGATAAAAAGAGCATCCCTTTAAGTAAGTACCAGTTGTATTTTGCATTTCTGAGTACTTTAGATCTAGACGAGATAGAATCTATACTATATACTTCTTCTTTCTTTACTAATATTATAAAGCTGAAGAGTTCGTTTGTTTGGTTGAACGCGATAATCTGAGAAACTACTAGTCCGATTTGAAAACTCTTTCAATGTTAGATAGCCCATTTATCGAGTAAGGCTATAGGGTACTTTTTATCCGGGCACGGGAAGCAGTTCCCTCGGGAAGCGAGTGAAACCGCTGGCGTAAGCTAGTATTATATAAAGACTAGATATATATTTAACCTTCGGGCAGCTTTACTCTGATTTGTTTACGTCATTTACCTATTCATCTAACATTATCAGTTGTTAGTCAGTGAAACTTCAGACGTTAAGATTAGGAAGCACTACATAAGTAGGTAGGTACCTACAGACGACTGCACATCAAACTATCTCAATTCATCATTTTTTTTCAATTGGTTTTCAACCTTAACACAATAATGGAAGGTTAGTGTTCGATTGGTAAAATTTTTCATTAACGGGTAGGTTGATAATCCTTTACAAGATGAACGGCTAGAAGTAACTATTAAGTAATCTGTGCGGCTAGTTTCACAGGTTCCAAATAAACCCCTTCATGTCTATCTAACAGATAGTCCCATGTATTTAATTTTGGCTACTTTTCTAGGACATGATCTTTTCTATTAGCTATCTAGAACTTTATCTGGAACCTATAAAACTCGAAATCTTTTGGAGATCGTAAAAAGTTACCTACATAGTTACTATCAGGAATACAGCTACGAAATTGGCTTGGAAACATCAACAAAAACTAGCAGAACATCTTAATTACGAACCACGAACTTCGACCCGACTTTGATGGATCGCTTTGGTTTTGTTTGACATTACAAAGACTGGTCACCAGCTGGTTGGAAACGCGGGTAAAGGGTTCCGTACTTATGACTTCGAGTTTTATTCCAATACTATTCTATATTGCATTTTTTTTTTAGTCTTCGTTCAGAACTTTTGTATCTACTTTGCGGATCCTGAAAATTGGGTAAGTTACATTTATAAAGATAAAACAGATATACAAAAAGCAAACGAAACAAACATCCTATTTATTGTAAATGAGACTGACATTATTGAGGCCGCCTCTTCTCTGCATCAAACCTAAACAACAAACGAAAGTATTAGACTAGAGGTGGAATGTGTAATGATGATACCCATATCCACGATCTTACAACACTTACAACAGTCCTCAATTTTCTATCTTTGTGTTGATTTGCTTACTAGAGATAAGAATTTGACATTACCTGTATGGGGCTAATGTCAAAGTTCTATCACTTGTAGGCAAATCCAGAGACAGATAGCGTATTGCATTCCGCAGTAAAATGTTTTGCGTTATACTTTGGGAGGGACGGATCCCTAAAACCGAATATTGAACACTCGGGTTTAGCAATTGGATGGATTGGCTTATGTCCGGCAACCAATCAAAACTATTTGAGAGAGCCAGCTTTTATTGAAATTGCTTTTTCAAAGGGTGATGNCGATTAGTGTTTTGCTCCTGAAACGAATTTATCAGAATTGCAGATCGAGATCATACGTTACATATTGCAAACAAAACGTCTTACTCCAATTTCATTTCCTATAGGCATAATCCGTGGAAAAGCTGTCAGATTCATTTAAATTTTCCAACTCTAGGTATCCATTTCTACTATGGACTTGCAAAGATGTAAAGTACTACATTGAGGCACGAATTAAAACACACACAATGTTTTATTCTTTCGTCTAATAAATATACGAGACACAGTATAAAGAACGTCTAGGAGGTTTACGTTTGAGTAGCATATCCTATCCTTTGCAGACATTCAAAGAAAGTTTGCTCAAAGGATAAAAAGAGCATCCCTTTAAGTAAGTACCAGTTGTATTTTGCATTTCTGAGTACTTTAGATCTAGACGAGATAGAATCTATACTATATACTTCTTCTTTCTTTACTAATATTATAAAGCTGAAGAGTTCGTTTGTTTGGTTGAACGCGATAATCTGAGAAACTACTAGTCCGATTTGAAAACTCTTTCAATGTTAGATAGCCCATTTATCGAGTAAGGCTATAGGGTACTTTTTATCCGGGCACGGGAAGCAGTTCCCTCGGGAAGCGAGTGAAACCGCTGGCGTAAGCTAGTATTATATAAAGACTAGATATATATTTAACCTTCGGGCAGCTTTACTCTGATTTGTTTACGTCATTTACCTATTCATCTAACATTATCAGTTGTTAGTCAGTGAAACTTCAGACGTTAAGATTAGGAAGCACTACATAAGTAGGTAGGTACCTACAGACGACTGCACATCAAACTATCTCAATTCATCATTTTTTTTCAATTGGTTTTCAACCTTAACACAATAATGGAAGGTTAGTGTTCGATTGGTAAAATTTTTCATTAACGGGTAGGTTGATAATCCTTTACAAGATGAACGGCTAGAAGTAACTATTAAGTAATCTGTGCGGCTAGTTTCACAGGTTCCAAATAAACCCCTTCATGTCTATCTAACAGATAGTCCCATGTATTTAATTTTGGCTACTTTTCTAGGACATGATCTTTTCTATTAGCTATCTAGAACTTTATCTGGAACCTATAAAACTCGAAATCTTTTGGAGATCGTAAAAAGTTACCTACATAGTTACTATCAGGAATACAGCTACGAAATTGGCTTGGAAACATCAACAAAAACTAGCAGAACATCTTAATTACGAACCACGAACTTCGACCCGACTTTGATGGATCGCTTTGGTTTTGTTTGACATTACAAAGACTGGTCACCAGCTGGTTGGAAACGCGGGTAAAGGGTTCCGTACTTATGACTTCGAGTTTTATTCCAATACTATTCTATATTGCATTTTTTTTTTAGTCTTCGTTCAGAACTTTTGTATCTACTTTGCGGATCCTGAAAATTGGGTAAGTTACATTTATAAAGATAAAACAGATATACAAAAAGCAAACGAAACAAACATCCTATTTATTGTAAATGAGACTGACATTATTGAGGCCGCCTCTTCTCTGCATCAAACCTAAACAACAAACGAAAGTATTAGACTAGAGGTGGAATGTGTAATGATGATACCCATATCCACGATCTTACAACACTTACAACAGTCCTCAATTTTCTATCTTTGTGTTGATTTGCTTACTAGAGATAAGAATTTGACATTACCTGTATGGGGCTAATGTCAAAGTTCTATCACTTGTAGGCAAATCCAGAGACAGATAGCGTATTGCATTCCGCAGTAAAATGTTTTGCGTTATACTTTGGGAGGGACGGATCCCTAAAACCGAATATTGAACACTCGGGTTTAGCAATTGGATGGATTGGCTTATGTCCGGCAACCAATCAAAACTATTTGAGAGAGCCAGCTTTTATTGAAATTGCTTTTTCAAAGGGTGATGGAATGGATCAGTGCTTCAGTGATCGCATGTTTTTCATGTGTATGTTAGTTTGTATTCGATAATTTGCTCTGTTGATATTGTTGATTGGTAGTAGATGGCAAAATGAAACTTTATTTTACTAACGGCCAGTTTCACAGCTTCCAGATTAAGTTCTGGATAGTTAACTGGCTGATACCTAATGGCATTGAAAAGAAGTTAAAATTAAGAACATTTTTATGGCAATGTCTGCCTGATAGCTATCTAGAACTTAATCTAGAATTGGAAAACTCTCCCTCAATGTAACAAAAACAAGAATTGTTTAAATGGTCCCCTTAATGCCTAGAGGTAAGTAGCAACTATAATAGATACATTAACTGCGGAAATCAATATTCTGTCTATCTCTGGATTTGCTTACTAGTGATAGGATTTTGACATTAGCCCCATACAAGTAATGTCAAATTTCTATCTCTGGTAAGCAAATCCAGAGCTAGATAGGTTATTGGGAACGGCCGTAAGCTAACAAAAAACAATAATAACCATTATTCAAAAGCGACATTTTATGACAACCATAGTCGTGATTTACAATCATATAAATTAATTCCAATCTGCAATATCAATCATCGAGGCTTATTTTAATAATTAGCTTACACAATTCTTCTTCCTGCCCTGTTCCCAACTTCATTTGGGGTCGGCGCAATATGTTATCTGCTTCCATTTCTCCCTGTCACTCGTCATATTGACATTCGCTCCTTTCTTACTCATGTCATCTTTCACACAATCTATCCATCTTTTCTTTGGTCTTCCCCTCCCTCTATTTATTAAAAAATAATGTTACGTCTACAAGTTCCCATAGAGTAAATCTAAATTCAAATATTCATCTGTCACACGAAAATAATATGTCATTACTAGTCATTAGGCAAAGGCATATTATGTCACAGCCTCTTGAATGAATTTAGGAATACATTATAATAAATTGTTTGTGTGTCCGGTAGGCCTAACTGATGCATTCTTTAAATAGAAAGTTGATATTAGATATTATTGATATTAGGCAATCGTTACCTAGTCGGACTAATTTAAGGAGTGACAGTCTCATGAGAAAATTCTTTTGGCCATTTCGTGCTAGATTTGAAATTTGGATAAACAACTTTTTGACGACGATTATGTCAATCAGAGAAATCAGCCTATTTAAATAATATGCGACTTTTGTGGTCGAATTGATGGCTGATTTTAGATAGTTATCGAAGTAGGCGATGTTTTTGACAAAACTATGGTAATGAGGTATCAAAGATAGGCGATATAAAATTCAGATCCATTTAATTACTACAGGATATTTAATCATATTACTATTAATACAGTTATATGGTCCAATCACCCAGCAGATCGTTTGCGATGTGAATCAGGGAGTAAATATTGAAGTCGATAATGAGTGGACACGAGCGCCCATCGTGAGATGCAATCAATTTATCATCTTTGTTCTGCTGTTTGATGAAAGCTCTGTTTTAATTATGCATTGATGGGGAATATATTTAAGTTCAATTGTAAATAGATTTTTGTAACTAAATTATTCAGTGTCTACATAAATTATTTATTTCTTTTTGTTTTATGTCGTACAATCGACAGCAAGTCAGTGTACACAAATCTGACAAATTTCTGCGATCCATTTTCAACCTTATCACAACAGTGGAAGGTTAATGTTCGATTGGTAAAATTTGACAGATTTTGGGTCCACTGTTTTGCTGTCGACTGTACCTATTATTTGGACGGATATTGTACTGCAGTAATTCTGATTCACTATTAAATATGCTCTTGATACATTCAATGTATAAAGCGCTTTGTAACCATTATTCGCATACCATGTAGGTACACGAAATTCGGTAGCAAATCCATCATTGGATTTATCGGTAGTGCAATATCCAGCAATAAACTATTCGCTCATAACCCATACTCCACTAACTAGGTTTTCATCAAAATTCTCGACTAGCGAACATAATTGAAAACAAAAGCGACCACAATCCGACACAGGATGGCGGGCGATCCATTTCCCGCCAGAACCATTCATTTGTCTGTACTGCATCATGTATGAGGCTCAGCCATAACTGTCAGATAACACGAATACACAGTTATTGAATTACTGGCCACATGATCACGATACGCTGTGGACTGTCAGAAGGTTAAGGGAACCTAAGAGCCAACTCGACCCTGGGCTTGGTTAACATTGAACTACCTGATGGGAGAATTACCAAGATTACCATAGCCAAAATATTACTGTGTCAGCAGTGTCAAAGATTATCCAGGAACGTCCTTAACTTCTCTTTTTGTCACATAATAACAAAACCTACAGTTCCACTTCTATTTTTTCCTGCCCTGATTTTCAACATCCCACAAAAAAGGCATCCACGCTGAGTGGATCTTCGTATTCTCTTCTGTATGAGATATAGCTCGTGCCCAAGAATTAATTGCTAGGGAGCCCCATGGCCTAACATGAGAACTTAATTAACAGATAAGTATTGCCTATTACTGCATCAAATGATTTTAGACAGTAACTAATGCAGTACAAGAAGACTAATAATGAGGCTTTTTAGTTTTGACTCAAAAACTAGAATTTCCAAATAATTTCAGCTGATTAGGAAACATCTTACATTTTATCAAACATTTTTACTACGTCGCCATCTCAAGCTAGGCCTAGTGTGTAAATTACCGTAAAACTTAAGAGTTACGTATGGGCACTAAAGCCACATTTTAATTTTCGTGTAATTATCCACTCACGATAAAAGGTAATGCTCAAATTGATTTCCAATCAAAAGTAGGTGAACAAAAAAATATGAAGTCATTTGTTTACGTTTTGTCTATACACTTTCTTAATTTTTATTATAAACTTATCAGCTCTTTGAATGAAAAATGACTTTTTTCATGTAAGTACAGACACCAAGTTACCACAATCTGTCAAATTTCTGCGATAGATTTTCAACCTTATCACAATAGTGGAAGGTTAATGTTCGATTGTTAAAATTTGACAGATTCGTTTATGTTGACCTGTTGGCGTCTGTAAAATGTTCAATTTCATAAAATCTATGATTCATCTATTTATTATTAAAGGAAAATTAATGAAAAAAGAACAGTGAATAAGAGTCACCAACCAGTCATTAATGACGTCACTTCTATGGAAATTAGAAAACTATGTCACAAAACCAGGTGGTGACATATCCATCAGTCTCTCACACAAACATGTTTTAAAATTAAATATGTATTTATTAATGAGATAGGCATCTTTTATCAACAGATTTAACGACTTTACCGCCTATATAAATTACAAAGGTATATTTTACGTAACGAGTGACATATTGGGCTGAGATTTGAATTTCTTCGGCACAGTTTAGAAATGGCCATTGGTTTATGAATAGGGTTATGTCATAATGGGTTTGTTGGTTATGGCTAAATTTTATGGCGATGCCATGGTAGTTAATCTACGTCACTATACGGTGTATGCTATCTGCGGTTTTCTATTACAATACATATCGATATCTAATACCAAACCAATCTATTGGTTGTTGAGGTGAGATTGAAGACTGAAGAGTTTGTTTGGTTGAACGCAGTAATCTCAGGAATTACTAGTCCGATTTGAAAAATTCATTCAGTGTTAGATAGCCTATTTATTGAAGAATGTTATAGAGTATTTTTTAATCCAGGTGCGCGCAGTAGTTTCCACGGGAGAGCGGGTGAAACCGCTGGCGAAAGCTAGTAATTTATATGGAGCTAATGTCTAAATTCAATCTTTAATTGCAAACCAATGGATAAATAGGTTGTGGAAATCCACAGAAGGAAGCAGTATTATTCATTGACTCATTAAGCTGGTCAGTGGAGTGTGAGATTCACATCTTCCTCTTTTCTCGCAAAGTTTAATATCATCATACAACCGCGCTTATGAGGCATGCTAAGGTCATAAATAAGAACTTTTAACCCCTTACCGCATACGAAACCATATTTGGATGCAGAAGTTTATGATTTTTTTAAAGGACAATGATATATCTCATCTTAAAAAAATAACTTGCATTAGAAACGGAATTTCGTAGGCAAACGAAAAATTATTAGTTTGAGCATCGCAAATATCACCTGTAATTTTTTTTGATGTTTATGTTCAGCGCGGGCGACGAGTCGGGTAGGAGGAAAAAAGTGCTACTTTATAAATTAGATATAAATACCAAAACCGGACAAGTGCGAGTCGGACTCGCACACGAAGGGTTCCGTTCCAATATCTATGAAAAATAAACGTACTTATTACCTACAATTAGCCAAAACACAAACTTTTCTCGACAACAAAAAATAACTTTGTTTTTCATACAAATATATGAATAACAAAGTTATAATTTGCGGTCACTGAAAAAGTGCTATATCTCAAAAACTACTGACTGTATCTTGTTCAAACCAATTTTGGTTGGTAGTTTTTATTGAGATCTATAACATATATTTTTTTCAGATTTTTCACTCTGGTAGTTTAAGAATTAGAGGGGGGGGGACACACATTTTGGCACTTTGGGAGTGTCTTACGCTAAAATGATTGAC
>NWSH02000210.1:9384720-9430599 GCA_002382865.2 Heliothis virescens
TTCAAACGACCGATCAAACTATCGGCCGATGAAAAAATCTGCAGTGTGCGAGCGCTCTTAATTTTACGAGAGGAAAGGCTAGAAGGAATCGCTTGGAATTTATGGACTTTTATAAAACTTTTTTACATTTTGTAGAAGTAAACAAATAAGGAACAGATACTATGGTTATCAAGTAACTTTATTTACATTGTTTTGTTATCATCCAGACTTGTTGACAAATGTTTACTTTTTTTTTTTAAATTGTATGTTGGAGAGACTTAATTAAATTAAGTTTACATAAGAGTAATTTATACTACATTACTTTTCAAATACATAAATACAACTGGGTCAATTTGAGCAAAACCTGCCTTCATATACAGTTTATACGCATTTGTATTATCTTTCACGCAATGTGCTACCACGGGCTTACCATTTTCTATCAGAATATTACTGACTAACTTTAGAAGAAGTTCAGCGTATCCTTTTTTTCTTTCTTCTTGGATGGTATATAAGTGTAGGAGATTCCCAGATTCGTTGATAAGGATCCAACAGATTAAAGTCTTGTTCAAGTACAGGCCATAACCTCTTTTGGCGTCAATGAGTTGTTTGAAATAAGAAGCGGAGCCTTGGTACCGATAAGGCCAGGTGGAATCAACGAGGTCCAGGTAATCATTTTTTAGAAGATCGAAGTGTATACCTTCAGGTAAGCTGCAAAAGAATAAGAAGGTGCTAGGTCGAAGCGTCTTACTCATAAATAGATGTTTTTATCTTGGGTTTGAAAGTCTACTTGCCTGCTGTGTATTATACCTGATCACTTATTTTGTTAAAAACAGAAAACATAGCTGGCCGTAAATGATATGTGATGCATAACTACAATTGGGAACAGTCTCTATCTGCAAATGTCTGTATACCTGATAATATGACATCCATTCCATGCACTCAAACGGTTTCATATTTCCATTGTCCTTTCATTCCTTGTTTCCATGCTACATAATCTTACGCAAATAAGTATTTTCTTTTAATTCAGCGCTCTTTATACCTTGAGCGTTTTTCAGACAATGTCAAAGGATTGGTTAATATTTTTAGGCAAATGATAAACCATTGCAATCAACAATTTTTTGTAATCATTTTTTTTTTAACCGTCCATTTTGTTAATTAGAACAATTCTTGCATTAGAGTTTAGAGTGATTCTTGCAAGTCTAAACTCTAATGCAAGAAAGTTTCTTGATGTAGGAAGTGAAATAATAAGCAAAATAATCTTACTTGACATCCGTGTAAGGTGTGTTTGTTTCTAATATAAAAACCTCCGTTAGTATTACAAGCTTGATTTCCAAATTAATTTCTTTTGCAAGTTTCTTCAGCAGGTCCTGCACATGATTTGGGGCATATTGCACTTTTATTAGATGTTTCCAATTTATAATTTTAGTGAACTTTAAAGCAGCTGCGAGGTTTTCCAAGTCATCGTTCGGGCATTGTATAATTATTTCATGATTGCCTGACTGAATCTACAACAACAACAAATACAGAATTAGAAACTTGTAACTTGCTGTTTGTCTTTTATTTCAGATTTTAAGATTCAAACACTCTTTGTTTGGCACTGAAGAAGCAGCTCAGTAAGTTTCGTAATAACATAACTATCGACATAGATAATTTTCTTATGGCCATAGAAATAAACATAGGTTCAAGTTTACTTTTTTTACGTTTTGTTTACATATAAGCATAACCGTACATCTGACGCTTAAAGCAAATGTTAAGAATTAGTTAAAGCTAGCTTCACAAGCATGCTGCAGCAACCAAATGCATGCAGCTGGTATTTAGTATATGACCAAAATGCACTGAACTGCTGTTTATAATAAAAAAAATATAATGACTACTAACCCTGTCAATCACAGCGACCATTCCATTTCGCACTTCACCGTAAGGGCAATACACTTTAAAATTACTTCCTATGCCCTCATTTACCCACTGTTTTTGGACATCTAGCACTAGGTACCCTCCTACTCCTCTCGTCCAGTCTTGCTTGAAGAGAGCCTGGAGCTCTCCCCATCGCTCTGGAGGTAAATACTGCAATGGTTCTCGCGACATTGTTCTTGTACGACTGTTAGTTTATTAATAACGAATACCAATTAAGTCGTGATAAATTTAATTTTTATTTATGTATTGTTATGGTGCCTACACATGTGGTTCGTCTTTTTTATTGTTACGTTTCTTCAATCAACAGTGTTCAGTGTTTCCGATTTATTTCGAACTTATTGCTTATTTAAACTGTTCTGAATTACTAAATGCCAGTCCTTATATGTACATGTACAGTAACAATAAAAATAAAAATGATGCAAGTACAAACGCACAAAACACGTCATACAGGAGGTGGTTGATAACCACGGCTTTAATTTATCTAGACAAGCTGCGTGCAAAATTTATACTGTGATGTGTGCAAAGTGAGTATTACAAGGTTGTGTGCAAAAAGTGTATAAGTGAGGTGTGCAAACTATCGGCCGTGGATGTAAGCTTGGGCTAACTGGGAGTGAGTGGTCATCCAATAGATACCGACCGACCGATCCGACGGACGGTTTCGGCTGATAAAAACATCCAGCGCACTGGATGATGTGCAGTTACAGAAAAGATGAGAGGTAAGCGGTTGTCATGGTATGGGCATGTAATGAGGAGGGATGAAACTCATGCAACAAAGCGCATGTTAAGTATGAATGTAGATGGATTGATAGGGAGAGGCAGACCAAAGAAAAGATGGATGGATTGCGTGAAACATGACATGAGCAAGAGAGGAGTGAATGTCAGTATGACGAGTGACAGGGAGAAATGGAAGGAGAAAACATATTGCGCCGACCCCAAATAAAATTGGGAACAGGGCAAGAAGATGATGATGCATAAGTAAATAAAAATTGCCTAGCGATAAGATATGTTATTTGTTGTTAGATAACGTACTTATGTTGTATTTGATGCATTATCTCGATATTATTCCAGGGTAGCATGAATCACAGAAAAAAATAGCAACCAATATTCACATGATAACATTTTTGTTTTCACAATCATTTGCACAGATACGGCGCACTCTCTACTTCTTCACTCTCATCGCAGAGACCAGGCGCAGCGCCAACATTTGCGTATTCTCCGATACACGGGTGTATAAATCACCAACTTCCAGGCTCCGGGGTGAACGTTCTTACAACCCTCAATTTCGTCTCGACTCGGGAACCTGAGTTCAGCAGTCGCACTGCTAGATCAACGAGGCAATTATATCGTATACAGTTCTCAAGAAGCTAATAGAGCTCAAGCCTCGAAGAGCTCTTCAAACAGTCGGTTCTACTACAGATGTTTTTTTTTTTCTGGTCATGGGGGACGCTTATAGCACTACCTAATGGGATGCGCTAATGAGCACTATTCATAAAACTAACAGACTGTGTCCCTAAGGTATTTAAATTATTTTGTCGACCATGTCACCATGTGTTTGTGATTCCCAAAACTGGTCACAAGGGCCTATGGGAAAAGCGGTATGTAATGTACGGGTGTTTGTGGTTGACCTCTTATTAGCAGGGTTGATTTTATGAGAGGAAAGACAAGAAGGGTTCGCTTGGAATTTATGAACTTGGAACTCATTTAATATGTATTCAATGCATACCATGTTTACCAGATTATTATAATAAAATTAAAAAAATAATACAATGGTTATCAAGTTGCTTTATTTACATTGTTATACTATCATCTACGTATCATACATCCTATGTATTTTTTTTTCGAAATACACAGAATCTTGGAGATTTTGTGTCGGATTTATTAAGTGAGCTTACATGAGAGCCATTTAGTCTAAATTTCTTTTCAAATAAATCCACGCAATGTCACCAATTTGATTGAAACCTGCTTTCCTATACAGTTTACACGCATTGAAATTATTTTTCAAGCAATGTGCCACCACGGGCTTACCATTTTCTATCAGAATATTACTCACTAACTTTAAAAGGAGCTCAGCGTATCCTTTTTTTCTTTCTTCTTTGATAGTGTACATGTGTAGAAGGTTGCCAGATTCGTTGATAAGAAGCCAACAAATTAAAGTGTTGTTGAAGAAGAGGCCGTAGCCTCTTTTGACGTCTATGAGCTCTTCGAAGTAGGAGGTGGAGCCCTCGTAGCGATGCGGCCAGGTGGAGTTGAGGAGGTCCACGTAATCATTCGTCAGAAGCTCGAAGGATATGCCTTTGGGTAGGCTGCAAAACAACAATATAGTCTAAAGTATATGTTAAGTAATTATCAAAAACGTAGGAGAAGTCCAAGATTTTTCAGAAGCATAACCAAACATTTATGAAGAAGACTTCATTAATGTTTTTGGGGAGTCTGAGTATATTCTTAGCGTTTTTTTAGCATTATCACTCACATTGATGAAATACAAGAGACTTAGCTGACAGGTCAATGATGCCTACCTAATTTATCGGGTATCATTGAATGACAAAAATATATATATTTTTTAATAAGAATACATCTTTTGGGCCAGTTGTTAAATAGAATTTATCATTAGTGATGAGACATTTATAGCTGAATATTATGGCCATAATTCATTTCACATACGTAACGAAAATATAATGCAAACCAACCTACATTAACATAGTTTATTGTACGAACTAGAAAATTGAATTGTAATAGGTTAAGTAAAATGATGCAAGAAAAGCATTAAAATAGAGGATAAAACCCCTAAAAAATATATTTTGGAAAAAAAAAATGGTAAAGATACAAAGTACAAAATAGTTAAAATGACTATCTCTAGACTATTTCGATTTTTCTTCTTTTACGCAAGAATCGCTCTAGAGCAAGAATCGGTCTAGAGTTACCTCAATCTGCCAAATTCCTCCAATAGATTTTCAATCTTATCACAGAAGGGGAAGGTTAAAAACCGATTGGTAAAACTTGACACATAAGGGTTGACCTGCTGGCGTCACATCAACCTACCTCTATCTGTCAAATTTCTCTAATAGATTATCAACCTTATCACAATAGTGGAAGGTTAAAAATCGATTGGTAAAATTTGATAGATTCGGGTTGACCTACTGAGGTCTGTATATAATCAGCAAAACAATCTTACTTGACATCGGTATAAGGTGTGTCTGTTTCCAATATAAATACATTCGATGGCAATATGAGCTCTATTTCCAGATTCATTTCTTTTGAAAGTTGTTTAATGAGCTCCTGCACGTGGCTGGTGGTATAAGGTACCGTGATCTGCTTCTTCCAATCAATGACTTTAGTTTCTTTCAAAGCAGCTGCGAGATTTTCTAAGTCATTATTCGGGCATTGTATTATTATTTCGTAACTGCCTTTCTGAAATAACAATAGAACTTAAATTGTCACTGAAAATATGAAATTTTAATAAGGGTTATTTTACGATAATGAGTTATTCGGAATATTGGTTTCGGAATTTCTTGATCTATCAATTGGTGTCTATATTTAAAATTTGGATATTTAGACGTCTCCTAAATAAAGCTATCCTGCATAACAGCATTGCTTATGCCCATAATTTTGTTAGGTATCATAATAAAAGTAAACACAACTTTTAAAAGCAAGTTTGAAAGACAACTCATGCTAAAATTTTCGTTCGAGTTAGCTCCATCTATTTGCTGCTTAGAAAAATTGATAGAGATTAGTTCACGGTTGCTACACCAGGTGGCAGCTCTCAACTACACCTGAGTTTAATACTACGAAGGAAAAAAAACTACTTAATCTCAAAGATAGCTGAAAAATCTTACAATTTTCTACACCAAAATCAAATATATAGGTATACTTATCTACTAATATAATTAATTGGACTAACCATGTCGTTCACAGCGACCATTCCATTTCGCACTTCACCGTAAGGGCAATACACTTTAAAATTATGTTTTATGCCCTCATTTACCCACTGTTTTTGGACATCTAGCACTAGGTACCCTCCTACTCCTCTCGTCCAGTCTTGCTTGAAGAGAGCCTGGAGCTCTCCCCATCGCTCTGGAGGTAAATACTGCAATGGTTCTCGCGACATTACTCTCGTACTACTAAACTGTCTGGTTATTAATAGCTAGTACCTAATGGCCTTTTATCTCGTCGATATTTATGCATTATTCTAGAGCAAATACTTGTGTTACTATGCGGGTTTGTTTAATGTTTTTTCTATAGAATGGTAAGTCAAATATAGGTTTCGTCAACAGACAGATTAATGTCAATGACATGATATCTATTACAGTGCACTTAGAGCATGTAACTAACCGGAGCCGCCGTGACAAATCTCTATGCAAATAAAGTCTGCCAATTTAGGCGAGGTAAGCAATAAATAGTAATATGCGTTTTCGATCTCATCGTTACACGCACACGACATTGTCAAACACACACATGAATAGCGCTTTCACATTGGTGGATTTTTGTCGTGTATAGTAAAAGCGATATGCGACTCTTTCCGAGCGGGAGAAGTTCTGGGCAGCATCTTTTGTTTTTGCTGACGCTCGTATACGCGCAACACCGTACAAACAGAGCATTGCCATTCGGAAAATCCCGTGTGAAACCGCTGTAACTTGACAGACTTGATACATACGAGCACGAGCGGCGCTCACATATCTTTGACAGAGAGGACAAGGCAGTGGTGTCTCCGGACAGTTACATGCTCTTGGGAGTGCACCCTAAATAACTATTGCATAATGATAAGATAATGTATGTACAAATATTGCAGTTGTGTGTCATGCGTGATCACGAGAAAGTTTCAACAAACAACTAATTATACGTACAAAGATAATACAATGGTGTTTAAATATTAGTTTTTTACTTAAATAGTGACACGACGGTTCTGCGTGGAACTTCTTCCTTATAACTAACCTATGTTACTGAATGATAAGTTAACTTACTAACAGTGGAAAATTTTCAAATCGGTTCAGTACTTTCGGTTTGGTATATTTTCGTCCTTCGTGGAATAGACTATGTGCTATGATATATTACGTATTTAATGCACCGAAATAAATAGTAATTTGTAAACTAATTCAGTTATTGAAAACATTAATTTATTCTGAATGGAATTTCACCGGAATTTTCATTATGAAGGTATAACGTGTTCAGTACTAATTGAATACGCCATGGAAAGCTTGTGAAAGCCAATAGGTACCTAAAGTTTCCAATAATGTGGAACAAAGCCCCAGCTTCGTCTATTCAATGCATCCAATAACATGCTGCATAGTCAATTATCGCGGAAAATATTATTATGTGGTGAACCTGAGTGAACCGTTATTAAGTATAATATTTTCATAATAATAATCTCTCGTTAGGCGGCTGGATCAAGGGACTGATTCAGAAGGCGGTACTCCTTGATACGGCGCGTATTGTGAGGAGGTTTCTGTCTCTGGGACCCTAACCACCGGCACCTTGGACCCTGTGCCCGATTTTGGTGGCTACCTATTTTTTATATTTTTAAATGTTATTGTTTTTATAATTATTATATTTAATAAATTAATATCCGTCTACCAAATAAATTTAGATTTCATACCTAGATGAGCACGCACGCTAAGCATAATTATGGTTTCTTCGCCTGATCTCTCTCCATTCGTATTGGATGGTCGTATGCTTGTGCACTATTAAGTTTGTCCTGCGCAGCTGGCTGGATCTCCTTCGAAAGTCAGCTTGGACGCCATAATTATTATAATTACTGTGAGTACCTACCTAGGTATTCATATATTCGTTAAGTAACTAAGTAGTAAGTATCTTTTTTTTTAAACGATGGGAAATCATCAGTACGACCCCTCCCGCTGTGGGTGACAGCGTGAGGGAGTGTCAGACTTTTACTGACTAAAACCCACCGTGTTCCTTCGGGAGCCCTTTGTGTGCCAGGGCCGCGGTAACTCTTTCAAACAACCCGCAGTAAGTATCTTAGGCACAAAATTATTAAAGTTGTGGGTTCCTAATAATTTATGAAAACAAAACCTGAAATCTTCATTCTCTATTTTGCATTTTCTTGTAACTCACTGTCTAACTACTAAACTAACTGTTCATGTGTAAGAAATGGTAAGTTAGAGGGTAAAAACCTGAAGTATAGTGGACCTAACCGGCGGGTTTGTCTTAACTTTGTGACCTTCCTCACTTGGTAAAGTTTGCAGAGGATGTGACAATGATGGACACACACTGTTATTGCGTGGGAGCCTCCAAAATGGAGAACTTGGAACCTTTTTCGAAATTTGCGACAAGCGAAATTGTATTTATTTTTTTGGGGTTCGAAACTTTTGTTGACCGTCTATGTAGATTTTATGAGGAATAAAAATCTGTCAATAGATTCTGTGGGGCATAGATTTAAGATACATTTAAAAAAAAATACATAGATAAGGTTTGTAAGAAAGACTCTTTACTCGTTGACTGCACTTTAAATTCAGAACTCCAAAACAGGAACGTATCCAGTTCTATATTCGTGAACTGTTGAGTTTAAACAGGAGTACTTTCAAGGAACTTAAAACTGTAATCCCTTGACTTAAAGTTCATATTCCTTTAGAAGTCACGAGATTATTAGACCGGGTGTTCATGAAATGAGGATAACTTTCTGTCTCATTTGTATTGTAAGACATTTGTATGTACAGACATTGTTTTAAGTATGAACAAAGTAGACTACTTGTGTCAATGAGTGTTCATTTTGTAAAGTAATATGAGTTCAGTTAATTGGAATAAATACTTGTTATGCTTTAAATGTTTTGTAGAAATCTTACTGACGTTATATTTATAACATCGCAAAGTGGCTCTTTCTGCTCATCTGCTTCACTCCAAAAGAACTGTGTTGTGGTCTGGTAACGATGGATTAGAAGAATTAAATATCCCAAAAATCGCAAGAATCTTGATTCCGATGTAATGTCTGAAATCAATCAAAATCTTGAAGATTGAGAAATATTGTAGAAAGTCTATGTAGGTATAGGATAGCTAGTATGGCAGGGTTGCCATGTGGTGTGGTCTGGTAACGATGGATTAGAAGAATTGAAATGATACATGTCCATTTAGTTTGAAGGTTTGAAGGTCCGGTTTATTGTGTAAAATGACAATATAATTACAAGACAGTATTGCTGAAGAAGCATTCTAAATAAGGCTGATTACATACTTGAATGGTTACACACTACAGAACCTTACTGATTCTAACAAAAGGTGTATAGAGTGTAGAGCGGAGAAAGGACATTACCTAATGCTACTTTTAACCCGGCTGCAGTAAGTAGTTCCCCCAGGACTTGGGAGAAACAGTAAGGAAAACCTACGGCTAGTTTCACAGGTTCTAAATCCCTACTTCCCTACTAATATTATAAATGCGAAAGTACCTCTGTCTGTCTATCTGTCTGTTACGCTTTCACGCCTAAACCAGTGAGCTGATTTTGATGAAATGGTACAGAGATAGAACATACCCTGATGAACAACATAGGCTTTTTATCTGGGTAAGGGAAATAGTTCCCTCGGGAAGCGGGCGAAGCCGCTGGCAGAAGCTAGTAAAGTTATAAAAGTCATAGAAAAAGTATCCTATAATTTCATAATAATTTGTTTTATTACACGCTGTCAAACTTCTTTTTACCAAATATTAGTTTGAAGGCTTTAGTATAATAAAACACTTTGTGTTTCTAGTTTCTATAGACGTTTATATTGACAGAAGAACAAGTAATCATTATTTAAATATTTTATGTAGATAATAATATAAATATAAAACTAGTACAGCCAGTAAAAAACTTCCAGTTAGGTAATAATCGGATCTTCAGAAACAGGGAGGAAAATTTTTCAGTATTCCGATATTTCTTGGAACTTCCGACATTCAATGGCTTCGTTGGATATCAATTAGCAGAAGAAGTAAGGATTACAGCATTATTTTCATTCGGTACTTTTATATTTTAACGGGAAAATGTAAAACTTACGCAATATTTAGTAGTGTTCGTCCTAACTGTGTCTCTGAAATTACCTTTCGATATGATGATATCGGCTCATTTAGGTAAAAACGATCAAATCAACCTACCACAATCTGTCAAACTTCTTCACTAGAATTTTAACCTTATTACAACAATGGAAGGTTAATGTTCGATTGGTAAAATTTGATAGATTCGGTACAGATTGAGATGCATATCTTAACTCCGTGTCTCACTATGACAGAGTTCTCCACCAACTAAACATATAAGTAGATAGTGTTTAGATGCACCATCCGCGTCTATGCATTCAAAGAGACCACAAACATTGGTGATGTGCGACGGAAGGGATATGAGTCATGATTATACTCACAGCTACTCCTTTTTTTCCAGTGAACTACAACTTTAATCACCTAACAAGCCCTAGTCTCAAAGTTTTCTCAAATCCACCTGACGACCTCTGACGTGGAATTGTAACCGCTACTGAGTAGCATTCGGGGAGTCGCAAGTCGGCTTTTTGTGTCTTTTCAAATACGGGGTTATACCATCGCCAACTTCCAGACTCCGGAATGCTTTGTGAAAGTTTTTTAAAATCTACTAAGCAACTACAGCCCGACCCGGTAATTCAACCCGAGACCTCGTGCACAGCAGTCGCACTATACCTACGACTACTAGACAAACGAGGCACTCCTAACTAAATAGACTGAAGATTAATCGCTTTATTAACAGAAAATAATACAATAAAATACCCCCAGTATACAGTAATGTTCATTTGCGGTACAACTTCAGTAGGGGCGCCCTGGTCTTTGCATTTAAATGTGCTATTAGCCAGTAATTGTGACAGCTGCGCTGAGCTGAATATCAAGTGAGAGGCAAGACGGACTGTTTGTGATATTGTATCGAGATGCCTTTACCAAATTGTTTGGCTGATAATCATAAAATGATAAAGTTTAATTTGAGTTCTTTTTACAGAAGTAGCGGTTTTCTTTACTACGAGACACGAGAGCAATTATTGGTAGAAGCTAGTAATATATAGAATACTAGCTTCCAATAGCGGTTTCACCTTTGTCCTGTAGGAACAACTCTGCGCACCCGAATAAAGAAGCCTATAGCCTTCCTCGATAAATGGGCTATCTAACACTGAAAGAATTTTTCAAATCGGACCAGTAGTATCTGAGATCAGCGCGTTCAAACAAAAAAACTCTTCAGCTTTTTATCATAAGCATAGAAGTATAGATAGGTTTCTAAATACTTGTAAGTGAAACGTACAGAGGCGTAACCCTACAAATATATTATTTTTATTAATAATTTATTTAATTAGACTATGAACACTTAATGGTATGGCAACTAGCAAGCAGCCCACGCTTGTGAAAGCGAATACATGTCCTTGAATCCTCGTAATGGCTTTATGGGTCCCGACTAAGCATACGTGGGTGGCTGTGGGTCGCTGAGATAAATCTGCTGAAAATATGCTTAACAACTTATTATAATTCTCGCCTGTACTTACTTATAATTATGAGAATTTGGGTCTTAACCATTTTCTGAGATACACTTATTTATGCTTGGCGATATAATTATAATTTCCAGAATTTCTAGAAACCCTTTTTAAGGATAAAATTCTTAAAACTATTATTTTTTGCCCAAGTCCAGTATCATTTTGTCACTTTTGTTACTATTAGAAATTTGGCACGAAAGGATTCCCATCTCTAAAATCAATACTAAANTCGTCAACAGACAGATTAATGTCAATGACATGATATCTATTACAGTGCACTTAGAGCATGTAACTAACCGGAGCCGCCGTGACAAATCTCTATGCAAATAAAGTCTGCCAATTTAGGCGAGGTAAGCAATAAATAGTAATATGCGTTTTCGATCTCATCGTTACACGCACACGACATTGTCAAACACACACATGAATAGCGCTTTCACATTGGTGGATTTTTGTCGTGTATAGTAAAAGCGATATGCGACTCTTTCCGAGCGGGAGAAGTTCTGGGCAGCATCTTTTGTTTTTGCTGACGCTCGTATACGCGCAACACCGTACAAACAGAGCATTGCCATTCGGAAAATCCCGTGTGAAACCGCTGTAACTTGACAGACTTGATACATACGAGCACGAGCGGCGCTCACATATCTTTGACAGAGAGGACAAGGCAGTGGTGTCTCCGGACAGTTACATGCTCTTGGGAGTGCACCCTAAATAACTATTGCATAATGATAAGATAATGTATGTACAAATATTGCAGTTGTGTGTCATGCGTGATCACGAGAAAGTTTCAACAAACAACTAATTATACGTACAAAGATAATACAATGGTGTTTAAATATTAGTTTTTTACTTAAATAGTGACACGACGGTTCTGCGTGGAACTTCTTCCTTATAACTAACCTATGTTACTGAATGATAAGTTAACTTACTAACAGTGGAAAATTTTCAAATCGGTTCAGTACTTTCGGTTTGGTATATTTTCGTCCTTCGTGGAATAGACTATGTGCTATGATATATTACGTATTTAATGCACCGAAATAAATAGTAATTTGTAAACTAATTCAGTTATTGAAAACATTAATTTATTCTGAATGGAATTTCACCGGAATTTTCATTATGAAGGTATAACGTGTTCAGTACTAATTGAATACGCCATGGAAAGCTTGTGAAAGCCAATAGGTACCTAAAGTTTCCAATAATGTGGAACAAAGCCCCAGCTTCGTCTATTCAATGCATCCAATAACATGCTGCATAGTCAATTATCGCGGAAAATATTATTATGTGGTGAACCTGAGTGAACCGTTATTAAGTATAATATTTTCATAATAATAATCTCTCGTTAGGCGGCTGGATCAAGGGACTGATTCAGAAGGCGGTACTCCTTGATACGGCGCGTATTGTGAGGAGGTTTCTGTCTCTGGGACCCTAACCACCGGCACCTTGGACCCTGTGCCCGATTTTGGTGGCTACCTATTTTTTATATTTTTAAATGTTATTGTTTTTATAATTATTATATTTAATAAATTAATATCCGTCTACCAAATAAATTTAGATTTCATACCTAGATGAGCACGCACGCTAAGCATAATTATGGTTTCTTCGCCTGATCTCTCTCCATTCGTATTGGATGGTCGTATGCTTGTGCACTATTAAGTTTGTCCTGCGCAGCTGGCTGGATCTCCTTCGAAAGTCAGCTTGGACGCCATAATTATTATAATTACTGTGAGTACCTACCTAGGTATTCATATATTCGTTAAGTAACTAAGTAGTAAGTATCTTTTTTTTTAAACGATGGGAAATCATCAGTACGACCCCTCCCGCTGTGGGTGACAGCGTGAGGGAGTGTCAGACTTTTACTGACTAAAACCCACCGTGTTCCTTCGGGAGCCCTTTGTGTGCCAGGGCCGCGGTAACTCTTTCAAACAACCCGCAGTAAGTATCTTAGGCACAAAATTATTAAAGTTGTGGGTTCCTAATAATTTATGAAAACAAAACCTGAAATCTTCATTCTCTATTTTGCATTTTCTTGTAACTCACTGTCTAACTACTAAACTAACTGTTCATGTGTAAGAAATGGTAAGTTAGAGGGTAAAAACCTGAAGTATAGTGGACCTAACCGGCGGGTTTGTCTTAACTTTGTGACCTTCCTCACTTGGTAAAGTTTGCAGAGGATGTGACAATGATGGACACACACTGTTATTGCGTGGGAGCCTCCAAAATGGAGAACTTGGAACCTTTTTCGAAATTTGCGACAAGCGAAATTGTATTTATTTTTTTGGGGTTCGAAACTTTTGTTGACCGTCTATGTAGATTTTATGAGGAATAAAAATCTGTCAATAGATTCTGTGGGGCATAGATTTAAGATACATTTAAAAAAAAATACATAGATAAGGTTTGTAAGAAAGACTCTTTACTCGTTGACTGCACTTTAAATTCAGAACTCCAAAACAGGAACGTATCCAGTTCTATATTCGTGAACTGTTGAGTTTAAACAGGAGTACTTTCAAGGAACTTAAAACTGTAATCCCTTGACTTAAAGTTCATATTCCTTTAGAAGTCACGAGATTATTAGACCGGGTGTTCATGAAATGAGGATAACTTTCTGTCTCATTTGTATTGTAAGACATTTGTATGTACAGACATTGTTTTAAGTATGAACAAAGTAGACTACTTGTGTCAATGAGTGTTCATTTTGTAAAGTAATATGAGTTCAGTTAATTGGAATAAATACTTGTTATGCTTTAAATGTTTTGTAGAAATCTTACTGACGTTATATTTATAACATCGCAAAGTGGCTCTTTCTGCTCATCTGCTTCACTCCAAAAGAACTGTGTTGTGGTCTGGTAACGATGGATTAGAAGAATTAAATATCCCAAAAATCGCAAGAATCTTGATTCCGATGTAATGTCTGAAATCAATCAAAATCTTGAAGATTGAGAAATATTGTAGAAAGTCTATGTAGGTATAGGATAGCTAGTATGGCAGGGTTGCCATGTGGTGTGGTCTGGTAACGATGGATTAGAAGAATTGAAATGATACATGTCCATTTAGTTTGAAGGTTTGAAGGTCCGGTTTATTGTGTAAAATGACAATATAATTACAAGACAGTATTGCTGAAGAAGCATTCTAAATAAGGCTGATTACATACTTGAATGGTTACACACTACAGAACCTTACTGATTCTAACAAAAGGTGTATAGAGTGTAGAGCGGAGAAAGGACATTACCTAATGCTACTTTTAACCCGGCTGCAGTAAGTAGTTCCCCCAGGACTTGGGAGAAACAGTAAGGAAAACCTACGGCTAGTTTCACAGGTTCTAAATCCCTACTTCCCTACTAATATTATAAATGCGAAAGTACCTCTGTCTGTCTATCTGTCTGTTACGCTTTCACGCCTAAACCAGTGAGCTGATTTTGATGAAATGGTACAGAGATAGAACATACCCTGATGAACAACATAGGCTTTTTATCTGGGTAAGGGAAATAGTTCCCTCGGGAAGCGGGCGAAGCCGCTGGCAGAAGCTAGTAAAGTTATAAAAGTCATAGAAAAAGTATCCTATAATTTCATAATAATTTGTTTTATTACACGCTGTCAAACTTCTTTTTACCAAATATTAGTTTGAAGGCTTTAGTATAATAAAACACTTTGTGTTTCTAGTTTCTATAGACGTTTATATTGACAGAAGAACAAGTAATCATTATTTAAATATTTTATGTAGATAATAATATAAATATAAAACTAGTACAGCCAGTAAAAAACTTCCAGTTAGGTAATAATCGGATCTTCAGAAACAGGGAGGAAAATTTTTCAGTATTCCGATATTTCTTGGAACTTCCGACATTCAATGGCTTCGTTGGATATCAATTAGCAGAAGAAGTAAGGATTACAGCATTATTTTCATTCGGTACTTTTATATTTTAACGGGAAAATGTAAAACTTACGCAATATTTAGTAGTGTTCGTCCTAACTGTGTCTCTGAAATTACCTTTCGATATGATGATATCGGCTCATTTAGGTAAAAACGATCAAATCAACCTACCACAATCTGTCAAACTTCTTCACTAGAATTTTAACCTTATTACAACAATGGAAGGTTAATGTTCGATTGGTAAAATTTGATAGATTCGGTACAGATTGAGATGCATATCTTAACTCCGTGTCTCACTATGACAGAGTTCTCCACCAACTAAACATATAAGTAGATAGTGTTTAGATGCACCATCCGCGTCTATGCATTCAAAGAGACCACAAACATTGGTGATGTGCGACGGAAGGGATATGAGTCATGATTATACTCACAGCTACTCCTTTTTTTCCAGTGAACTACAACTTTAATCACCTAACAAGCCCTAGTCTCAAAGTTTTCTCAAATCCACCTGACGACCTCTGACGTGGAATTGTAACCGCTACTGAGTAGCATTCGGGGAGTCGCAAGTCGGCTTTTTGTGTCTTTTCAAATACGGGGTTATACCATCGCCAACTTCCAGACTCCGGAATGCTTTGTGAAAGTTTTTTAAAATCTACTAAGCAACTACAGCCCGACCCGGTAATTCAACCCGAGACCTCGTGCACAGCAGTCGCACTATACCTACGACTACTAGACAAACGAGGCACTCCTAACTAAATAGACTGAAGATTAATCGCTTTATTAACAGAAAATAATACAATAAAATACCCCCAGTATACAGTAATGTTCATTTGCGGTACAACTTCAGTAGGGGCGCCCTGGTCTTTGCATTTAAATGTGCTATTAGCCAGTAATTGTGACAGCTGCGCTGAGCTGAATATCAAGTGAGAGGCAAGACGGACTGTTTGTGATATTGTATCGAGATGCCTTTACCAAATTGTTTGGCTGATAATCATAAAATGATAAAGTTTAATTTGAGTTCTTTTTACAGAAGTAGCGGTTTTCTTTACTACGAGACACGAGAGCAATTATTGGTAGAAGCTAGTAATATATAGAATACTAGCTTCCAATAGCGGTTTCACCTTTGTCCTGTAGGAACAACTCTGCGCACCCGAATAAAGAAGCCTATAGCCTTCCTCGATAAATGGGCTATCTAACACTGAAAGAATTTTTCAAATCGGACCAGTAGTATCTGAGATCAGCGCGTTCAAACAAAAAAACTCTTCAGCTTTTTATCATAAGCATAGAAGTATAGATAGGTTTCTAAATACTTGTAAGTGAAACGTACAGAGGCGTAACCCTACAAATATATTATTTTTATTAATAATTTATTTAATTAGACTATGAACACTTAATGGTATGGCAACTAGCAAGCAGCCCACGCTTGTGAAAGCGAATACATGTCCTTGAATCCTCGTAATGGCTTTATGGGTCCCGACTAAGCATACGTGGGTGGCTGTGGGTCGCTGAGATAAATCTGCTGAAAATATGCTTAACAACTTATTATAATTCTCGCCTGTACTTACTTATAATTATGAGAATTTGGGTCTTAACCATTTTCTGAGATACACTTATTTATGCTTGGCGATATAATTATAATTTCCAGAATTTCTAGAAACCCTTTTTAAGGATAAAATTCTTAAAACTATTATTTTTTGCCCAAGTCCAGTATCATTTTGTCACTTTTGTTACTATTAGAAATTTGGCACGAAAGGATTCCCATCTCTAAAATCAATACTAAAATTATAAAGCTGAAGAGTTTGTTTGTTTGAACGGGCTAATCTCAGGAACTACTGGTCCGATTTGAAAAAATCTTTCAGTGTTAGATAGCCTATTTATCGAGGAAGGCTATAGTTTACTTTCTATCCGGGTGCGCCGAGCAGTTCCCACGGGACGCGGGTGAAACCGCTGGCTGAAGTTAGTTCTAAATATAGACTGCATCATCACCCACTTAACCCTCTACCTCGGGGACTATAACATTATAGTGATGTGACAAACACTATCTATGACCCTTTCCTATAGTCCCGTAGTCCCTGTAGTCCCGTGAGACTCGTAAACGGCATCCAAGGAAGGGTTCTCCCTTGAGTCTACGTTCATGGGCTGTTATGATAGTTCGGACATTATTGTAACGCTCTTAAGGTTGGGGTCGTTGAAAAATGGTTTGCAGTTTTGTTACGGTGTTACAGTAATGGTTTTTGATAAAGAAAGGTCAACATAGACGGTTATGACATTGTGACTTTTAATACAATGTGAACATTTTGAAAATTTCAACGTGAGCCATCTTTTATATTTTTTTATGGCACAGATCCTGTCTATAAAATAGTTTGGTCTGTTACTTAAACGCTTTTTTCAGATGGATAGCTATGCTTATTTTCTTCGAGCGGTATACTACATCTCAAACTGAAATTGGTAAAAAATAGAAAATGAAGCCTCGTCTTGACTCAGAAAATGGTAATACATATTCATGACTTTTAATAACAGATAATGTATAAATAAGAAATTCGACTGTATGTGTACTTCGAGACTTTACTAATTATGAACACCAATGTAGAATCCGCCAATCACTTACCTCTATCATGTTCCAATAAGGACAGAATTTCATATGTAGGTAATTCCCCTCCCCATCTTATCGCCACTCACACATACCTATCTACAGGCTACGAGGATTCAATATAACATCAATAACGACGATCAAGTGTTCCTGGTAATGTCTTTGAGCGTCAGAATCAATTTGACTAGTATTAACGTTTGGTAAGATAAAGCAGCTTCTTAGAACTGGCATATATACTCTGACTGACTTGTGTGTGTGTGTGTGTGTGTGCGAATCGCAAGTCATATAAACGAGTAAGGCTCATTTTCACTGAAAACATAAACGTCCGTTTTTTGTACAACAACTGTTTAGTTCTAAAATTAAATGTGAAAATTCATAATTTGTCTGTCTGCTGGTGTAGATGACATTTGCTGTCAGTCAGTACAAATAAGTCACTCTTGCTTTTAAAACTGACAGCTGTCAACTGCACAAAAGATTCGGTAGTACCACAGTTTAAATATATGTAGAACAGTTGGGAAGCTACCTACTAAAGTTGGTAACGTCACACTCACACACACATGCGTATTGACGAGCATTTATGTGTGTACAGACGACAGCACATCAAGTTTCTACAATCTGTCAAATTTCTGCAATCGATTTTCAACCTTATCGCAATGGGGGTAGGTTAATATTTGATTGGTAAAATTTGACAGATTCGTATACGTTGACCTGCTGTCGTCTGTACCTTTGCCAGTGCTGTCAGTACTGACTGTCACGTCAAGAGCTACCGTGCCAGCTAGCATTTGGTCAAATTAGGAACTAAAGTTTGACAGATATTTAAGTCAGTACTACCGAATGGCAACCATATGGCTTCGATAGTGCTTACGTCATCATTTTGACAACAAGGCTTAGCTTCATTACTATTACACAGCCCCGGATCTTCAATTTTTTTTAGGGGGGCAAAAACAGAAATTTGCCGCCCCCGCCGACTTATATTTATTTTTTCTTTTATCATCTTTATAATATCACTATCAGCTATCAAATGTCCACTAAGGGTCGATTCGACCAAACTTGAACTATTCCTCGAGTATAGTATACCAAGATTGTTTTTTGGACGGGTGATGGAGAATGTTGGCAAATTAAAAAAAAAGCTATTTTTTATATGTTTGAAGAAAATAAAAACAGCAGAAAATAGTAACAAGATGCCCGAGCGGAGCAAGCGCGACCTCTTTTGTTATTTTGAGATAGGACTAAACATAAACAAACAGTAGGTCGCAATTGGAGGACGCGCGCGAAGCTAGCGCGATTTTTTTAGTTTAATGACTAAAGAGAAGAACAGGAAGTAACTCTAGGACGCGAGCGAAGCGAGCGCGAAATTTTTGGAAAAGTCGGGTTGCAACCTGTCTTTTTTTATTGTAAAATGAGAGTAACTTTGAAAAGTTCAATGTGATCGTAATTTTCTGGTAATGATTCGGGGGCCCCCTGAGCTTGGGGGCCCCGGGGCGCTGCCCCGGCTAGCCCCTTCGTAGCTCCGCCACCGCATGTGAAAAGTTTTATTTTATCCCGTTTAGTGTTTTGTGAAGTCGGTTTTTATTTTTTTGCAAAAAGTTTTTTATTTTAAGCTTTTCAGTTTTTGGGTCTAAAACTATAATATTTTTAGTACCCACGTGGCAGACGTAACCCATACTGTAGCTAAATACAAGGAAGCTGCTATCAACCGTTAAGGAGTTCCCTTAACTGCACTTTGCCTTCGCTATCAGGTTNTGATTCGGGGGCCCCCTGAGCTTGGGGGCCCCGGGGCGCTGCCCCGGCTAGCCCCTTCGTAGCTCCGCCACCGCATGTGAAAAGTTTTATTTTATCCCGTTTAGTGTTTTGTGAAGTCGGTTTTTATTTTTTTGCAAAAAGTTTTTTATTTTAAGCTTTTCAGTTTTTGGGTCTAAAACTATAATATTTTTAGTACCCACGTGGCAGACGTAACCCATACTGTAGCTAAATACAAGGAAGCTGCTATCAACCGTTAAGGAGTTCCCTTAACTGCACTTTGCCTTCGCTATCAGGTTAGAAATGGCAGTCATAACATATTTCGGTGTAAAAAATAAGCCCAAATACTTAGTTGCTATATACCGATGTGAAGTTCCCTTGATCTTTTGTCGTCTCCAACATCAGGTAAGGTCCAAATCTTCACGGTCATATAGACTGGGTTATATAGTATCGGTTGTGTTGATATGGTCATAGTAAAATAAGAGTGAAAGTTCTTTTATTTATTCTGTAGCAAAGTTAAGTAAATTATAAGTTGTCTATTCGTTTCTAAATAATGCATTTGGCCGCCCCCTGAACTTGCCGCCCGGGGCATAGGCCCCGGCTTGCCCCCCCCTAGATCCGGGGCTGCTATTACATCTTTATTCTGTGGTAGTACTATAACCAGTTGTCTTAAAAAACAAACGTTTACATTTTCGGTGAACTTGGGCCCAAGGATGTAAACACATGAGGGATGTGTGATGAAGCGTTTTTCTTTTGTTTGGTTTAGAATGTTTTTGAATTTGAATTAAACAACGTGGTTATACAATGTATTTTTTTACGAGCTTTTGTTCACCTTTGCCGATGTAAATTAGAGTTTTTAATTTTACAGTTCAATCACTTTTTAGGGATAAAACCGGGCACTATTACTAAGACTTCGCTGTCCGTATGTCCGTCCGTGTGTTACTATCTCGTGAACCATGCTAGAGAGTTGAATTTATCAAAGTTATTGTACTTCTGTTGCTGCTTTACAGATACTAAAAACTAGAGTAAAGTAAGTATTTTAGTGGACTCCCATACAAAAAAAGTGATTGATAGTAATCCTTGATTCGCGAGTCCGTCTCGCACTTGGCCGGTTTTATCAATTATTGATTTATTACACTGACTACAACCGATTACACTTAAAAAAATTACAAACCTTTTACAGCTCCAGAAAAACTTGCTTCATTATTACGTCATGTTTTACAAAGAAAAACGACGTCGTCACATGAACTTGGAGTTCATCAGTAATTTTGTAACAATAAGCATGAGGGTTTTGGTAGTATTCCCACAGAACCAAAAGGGTTAAAAGCTTGAATGAGAAAGGCTACGGCTCAACATAATTTATGTCACCATTGCAATCCCGGCCTAAAATGTAATATTTTTCTAACGGGAAATTTAAAACCGGACTCATGTCTTTATCCTCACATTCTTTGGGGATTCAAAATGTGGGGTTGTAAGACTTCAAAACAAATATATAAGCAGTATATAATTGAGATACGAAGTTAAAAAATAATTAATGTCTATAGTTATAATAGTTAGTAGTAGTAATAGTTTGCCATTCGTGTGGTTCGAAATCGAGAATGTATCAATGTGATTGAACCAACTAAACAAAATAATAAAAATTATGAAATCCAATATCAGCAAGGTTGTCTGGAAGAGATCGCTCTTAGCGATAAGACCGCCCATTATCTCAGCTACTTTAATTAGTTTTAGATCAAAAATAAAAAAAAATGGTGTACCTAATAAAGTATAACTATCTATCTATCATATTGCCTGACCGAAGAGTCAAGCCGAAAACCATAGCTACCACAGTTACACTTACCTACAGCAATTTATCATCATCGTACTTAAATACAACGTAAAGTTATTTTTGACTAACTTCCCAAATGTAGGAAGTTCTCGATTCGTCGGATTCATAGAAGATTCATACTTAAATACATAAAGTCATAATAATCGTGATATAAATTAACATTTTTGACATTTCTTTTTAGCCCAAACATTGTCTTATACAATTCATTAAAACATCGCATTAGCTTCACTTGCATTATATAACTTTCTCAGGGATAGCTTGTACCTACTGTAAGAAAACTATTATAAAAACCTGTTTTTTTTTAAAGAGTATCCATGGAGTTTCTTGCCGGTTCTTCTCCACGAGACCCACCTCTTTGAACCGTGCAACTAGCCTGACGTTTCATAAGAGTTTTTATAGGCCTATTTGAAATAAAAAAAATGAGTTTGAGTATATAAAATGTAAAATGTATCTGAAATGTCATACAAACCTAATTAAAACGTTAATTTAGGAAGTTTTCAGCTTTATTCGTCATCTATCACTTGTTAATTACGAGGTTCACCACAAAATATATACGATAAATTGGATTAACACGCATCATTTAGTTATAATAATTAGATTTAGTTATTACTTGTATACCCGTATGAATTTTATGTCAACTCAATGAATTTATTATTAACAGTTTCATATTTGGGTTGTGTAATTAAAAAACCAATGCATTACATCCATCATTTTGTTATAAGTTTACGGTGGTTGATATTTTCCGTAATTGAGCAGTAAATCTACAAAGATTTTAATCAAATTTCACGTGTAGGAATTTTAGCACTTCTTTTTGCCTAGAATCCACTTTTTGACCATCTATCTAAAGTTAGAAAAACATAATTATTTATTTACTAGCCGTTTTCCCGCGGTTTCACTCGAGTCCCGTGGGAAATACTGTCCGTACCTGGATAAAATATAGCCTATAGCACTCACGAATAATGTAGTTTTCTACCAGTGAAACGATTTTTAAAATTGGTTCATTACTTCCAGAGATTACCCCCTACAAACAAACTTACAAATTTACAAACAATATTACCTCTTTATAATATTAGCATAGAAAAGTAATCATGGCAAGTAAACTTGACTTGTCAATAAAGTTAAAGTTAAGTTAAGTTTCTTCTGTCGCGAATGTGTGTACGCCTTTACGCGTTATTAAGACTATTCAGAAGAGTCACGTACGCCTCTATGACATTACATTTCGAGCGTAATTATGCTAAATTGACTGTCAGTGACGTGTGACTTATTTAATATTTTGTTTATTCGTTTTTTAAAAGCTTTTTGTACGTACTCATTTTACCTCTGTATATACCATAGGTACTTCTACAGCTTCGATCGTTCGCTTGGGAACTAGGTACTTCGCGTACCCAGATATAAAAAGAAGCCTTTAGCCTATCTCGATAAATTGACTATCTAACACTGAAATAATTTCTCAAACCAAACCAGTTATTTCTGAGATAAGTCTATTCAAGTAAACATATAAACTCCTTAGCTTTATAATATTAGTGTCTGATATTGACAAAAGTGTGAGGACCTGTTTATCCTAAAGAAATAAATGTTCTCCTCTGTTAACAGTAAAAGAATTTGATGGGGAAAGAACGCTATTTTTTTAGCCCTAGTTCTTTGTTCGTTTTGTCCCAATATAAGGAAATCATTTAAGTAGTATTACACGAGCTATTTAAATACTATTCATAGACGGGTCTAATATGCGAAGGACACCAACAGCGAGATTAATTCACAATTTGAAACGATAAGCAAACTTCTGAGAGTTTATTATTTTTACAATGTTATCAGTCCTTGAGTTTTCGTGGAGTTTTTCTTAAGAGAGCCATAATGTAAAGGGCCATTCATCACAAAGGGCGCGGAGGGCGGGGTCAGAATGCCGACAATAGGGCGACATGCGGCACTGACAGCGTAAAAAACAGGTTTAAGTACCATGATTTAGACGCTTTTAAACCAAGGAGGTTTCTTTTTGATTTTTCAATGTGTAATTAAATAAATTTCTATAAACTTAAATTATTATTTAGGGTTCGGTGCATAGAGTATTTTAAACTCTTCCGTTACTAAGTTACTAAGTGATTGACGGGCGCACACAGTTGAAAGTACTGAGCGTAGATAATTGTATGAAGGCTTCTGAAGGAATGTAAGGGAACACTAAGAAAGGATTTCCAGAAATTCCAACGAGAAGGATGAGGATGATACGGGATTTTAAGATTTTCGCAAGCGACAGAAGTTGACAGAAGTTGACAGAAGCTAGATAGTAAAGAATAAACGTAATTTTCTTCTAATAGAACGGTGCGTGTCAGTTACCTTTTTCAGGCGTTCGTTGTCAATTTTGAGAACTAATTCTTCATCTATAAAATACTTACCTTTTGAGTACCTACTTGATTAAAAACTTAGTTAAAACTGTTGATGTGTATAAAAAATATGCTTATAAGTAATTTAATAATACCTACCTAGTAGTTAAAACCTTCATACCTGCTCACATTATCCTCTCAGTTCCACATAAGACTTACACGATGACGTCAGCTCTAAAGATACTTAAAACGGTAATGAAATAGCCTAATTCCGTCGCTGTCATTAATTACAATATTATGTTTTGCTCGTTAGCATTAGATAGGCAGTTGAACTACCCCTCTGGAATGCTGAAAGGGTTCGAATGACCCGCACTTATCCTTTGACCTTCATGTCTCTTGTTAGGGTTGATAGGGATGTAGACTAGTACCCTACTAATATTATAAATACGAAAGATTGTGTGTATGTTTGCTACTCTTTAATGCGCAAACGGCTGAACGGATTTTGATATTAGCAGTAGGTTATACTTACAGCTTATGTATTTAGAATAATATCTATATACGCTACTTTTTATCTGGGTGCGGGAAGTTGTTCCCGCGGGAAAACCGCGAAAATCGGTTAAACCGCTGACAGAAACTAGATTTTCATATGTTTGAGTTCCTATTTTGGATAAGTTGTAAATTGATATGTGGTCTGTAGAATCATTATAAAAATGTCAACAACATTAAAATTGTTTTTAACAACACACACAGTCACACACACTATATATGTATATTTTAGACAGCAAACGGGTCCTACTTAAAAACATTTACTATTGTATATTTATGTATATTTATAATATTTAAGGTTATCATAAGTGTAAACAGGTGAAAATTTATCAAAAATGCAGCAACACAAAAGACAGAAAGTATCTTCCTACAAAAATAGGCAAAAACTGAAGTTTGTTACTTCGTTTATTTTTTCAAAAGAATGTGTAAGGCAGCCCTATCGCCTGTAAATGTTTTATGTGTTAAATATCTGAACATCGTATGCTTCCGATAAAGCCTGTAACGATGTTTAGCTTGTAATAAAAAAGGTAACGGTGAACACCTCCTTATCTACATTTTTAAACCGGTATCTGACACCTTCGGTACATGATGACGACACATTTTCCTTTAAAGTGAAGGAAAATTCTGTTTAGTCTGATGAAAACAGGGAGTTTTTTGAGTAAAGAGTGAATAGGTTAATTTAAGGCAAGCGTGTTCCATCTTTGACTATAGAATAGCTTACCATCAGGTGGGATAGTGGTCAAACGCGTATCATAAATAAATAAAGGATCTGTGTTGTGTTTTTGTAGCTAGTCTATCAGGGGTACGGTAGTGCCCCCGCCAAGTCGAGCAGAAAAACGCGGCACGGCCGTACCATCGTTTTCTCGAAGCAATTCAGGCTATTTTCGACCCCCGTATATACCTAATGTATATCTAATAAAATGTAATTATAATATTTATTAGATTTAATCACGCTAACAAACGATATCGCTGTATGTTTAATGGAAGAAACTTCTAGATAGTTATCTGACAGATCATACCATGAAAGTAGTCAAAATTAAAAATATTTCTACGGCACCAACTTTATCTAGAACCTATGAAACTGGCTGACAACATTTAAACATTCCCAGTTACCTTCCAAATTCAAACTCCCCATTTTATTCACAAGATTTAATTTGAAAGTGCATTCAAAACTTTGGTGGCTCATAGTTCAAACAAACCAACTGGAATAGTTACCACTTTACCCGGCCAGTATGAATAATGTCTCCATCAGTACCAGCCAATGCTGTTTGTTCAGACCTCACGGATATCGGAAAACTAAATTAGCATTTTTTACTACTTTGAATGTTTTAAAAGTTGAATTTTGTTCCTTGTGAATAATAGAGTGAGCAGAAACTTATTTTAATTTCTATGATCTGGACATAGCATTTTGATTGAGAGAAACCTTTGAATATTCATCATTCATTCTGAACATTTACAAAAAACGACACATTCCATCAACAGAACTTGAAAATTTGGGGTACCTCTTGGGGCTTAGATTCAAGTGGCAGATGTACCTAATATCTGCCACTTGAATCTGATAATTATTATGAATAAAATCAATTAATTTATATAACATGGCACAAATATAGCAGTCGCCTCCTTAATTTGCAAGTCCGAAACCTTGTTTTGAAATCAGTCTATAAAAAATATATTGATTTCGCCATCTATACAAGACTAGTAAGAACTTAGATAATTACAAAAGCTCTCAGGTATGTCCCATATTTTATAGCCTGAAAACAGCCCCCTAAATATTCCTTAATCATAATAAATCACTTTACAATCGCCAACATCTCGATTCCTCCCACACTATCACTGACGTCATCAGAAACACTCCATAAAACGGTGACGTCACAACTCCTAACGATATTTCATCGTGATGTCTACAAATGTTTGCACTTGCGTTGAATTACATGGATATCATCTCACATTTATGGCCCTGCGCCCTACGGAAGGGATTCGATGCTATGTCACAGAGAAGTGGAAGCGATATGACCACTTTATATATGGAGAAGAGTAGCTTTAGCTATAGATATTGACGTAAGTAGACATATAATTGGTAACACACTCTTGCTGATTTATTTTTCAACTGAATTCCGAAATAGGAGAAGGTTCTCCATTCGAAATGTTTTTTTAAGTATATTCTTTCATGTCTCCTGAAAGTTGAGCTTGTATTGTTTTAGTTGATAACAGTGGCTTATACTCGCTTGATAGGAACCTACCAAGTTGTGATATTTCTCTAATGAAGCTTTTTTTATTTAAGCTAAGAATTGCAAGCTTTCGCTTTTCTTCAACCGCTTTCAATATGACAAAAGCTTTATAGTACCCACGCATGCGATGCTTTATTGTGACAGAAAAAAAATTAGGTTACTTTTGTGTTCTATGCATATATGTAATAGTATTTGTATTGGTTATACTTTGATAGTTGTTTGATCAATGTGTTTTTTCCGATATGATTTGTGAATCGAAAAGCAACACACAGACTGACACGTGTTGAAGAGAATTCTGTATATGGGAATTTTCTAGAGTCTACAAACAAACGCCCGTTTAACGTTTTTTGTTATAACACTTATCAATCCTAAGTAATCTCTAAGGTAGAAAATCAGTGAAAATATGAGTTTTAATTCTCTGACACCATAAACTTATCTTTTTCTTCAAGGGGGTTCAGAGTACTTTATGCATTCTGAAGTTTTAGGTTTACATATCTACTATCAACAACGACAAGATCTGGACTAGGAGCAGATAGATACTGGTGCGTGATTTAAATATTATGAAAAAAAATATTACACCAAAATCCTAACTATATCACTAATTGTGACCATCATGTTAACATCGGTCATTAACCTCACTATTTTCATATGAGCAATACAACAGTGCCTTTGACACACCCACGTTATACCAAGTTCACCGCAGCCGGGTAACGTAGTCTGTCATCTATGCGATTACTGTGGGCTGTCCTGAGTGGTCTTGGCGGTCCCAAATCTTCTTTTTTTTGTGGTAGGTATGTTTATTGTTCTTTGTTGTGAATTAAATAAATGATTTAAGTAGGTGTTCCTTTCTTTGTAACAAAAAGGCAGGTACCTTATACAACATCGAAATTAGACAGATCGAATCGAGTGATAAAATAGAATCAGATCACCTACATAAGAAGATTTCAACTTTTATTTTCAACTAACTTCACATTTCAAACAACTCAGTTTCACCTGCCTCCTGAGGAAAAGACTTGCCTCTTGAATTTCTATATGTTATTCTGATGTATAAGCCAGTAGTTTTGTGTGAAAGAGGAACAAACATACATACGAACTTGAGTTTATAATTTCGTAGGAAATAATGAATGATAGGTCAAATGTGTACTCATACGAGAGTTGACGCTTGCAAACGCACTTACAACTTCTACGAAAGTACCAATTACTACCCACAGAGTATACTAAGGACCCATTTGCATCTCATGTTACCTAACTACTCTATAACTTAGGGTGTCCATACAAACTTATTCTTAGTTCCAACATTAATAAACACAAACACTGTTATTACAAAAGTCTAACAGAAGTTTGACACGTGTTTAAGAAAATTTTGTTTTGGATTGTTTTAAACACGTGTTAAACACCTGTTTCCTTTTTTTCCACTTTCCCGTGGGAACTAAAGCGTGCACCCGGATAAAAAGTAACCTATGGCCTTCCTCGAAAAATGGGCTATCTAACACTGAAAACTTTTTTCAAATCGGACCGGTAGTTTCTGAGATTAGCGCGTTCAAACAAACAAACAAACTATTCAGCTTTATAATATTACTAGCTTTTGCCCGCGACTTCGTTCGCGTGGAATAGTGACTTCCGGCAAATTTTTGGTTTTAACCACATAGTACCCGATCTCGCGGGATCTCTTCAAAAATGAGATCAACCATCTAACTACGGAGTATAGGAACAGCTCGACATTTATAGTACGAAATTGAACAATAAATGGCGCTGTATGTCCGGAATAAATTTATTTTTTATTTTAATTTTTTGTAATAAAAACTATCCTATGTCCTTTCTCAAGTTCCAAACTATGTCTGTACCAAATTTCACACAAATCGGTTCAGTAGTTTAGGCGTGAAGAAAAGACAGACAGACAGAGTTACTTTCGCATTTACAATATTAGTTTGGATAGATAACTGTTTCACCCGTGTCCTGAGGAAACTACTTCTTAAATTAAAAAAATACTTCTTAAATCGGTTCAGTAGTTCTTGCGCGGAAGCCAGACAGAGTTTCTAACGCATTTACAATATTAGTAATCATGAATAAAATATTAAACTAAAGCGTGACTTCACGTCCCCCGTTTTCTAAAGTTCCAGTTCCAAACATGACTAGCGTAACTTGATTTGTATACTGTACCCCCCATTTACGTCTCCTATACTCCACAACTACTCTAAAGTCATCAAGATATCGTCTGAAGTTTTCAGACTTCGGAACTTTTAGAGCGAGTGTACATTCGAATGTAATTTGCGAGTCAAATTGACCTAGTTCACTTTTTGCCTCACTGTGTCAGATTTTCTTTTGAGAAATGGCCATTTAGAACTGAAATACTAAGGTACAGACAACAGCAGGTCAACGTATACGAATCTGTCAAATTTTACCAATCAAATATTAACCTACCGCCATTGCGATAAGGTTGAAAATCGATTGCAGAAATTTGACAGATTGTGGTAACTTGATGTGCTGTCGTCTGTACTTAGTTCTAGTTTAGCTTTCGAAGAACTAAGCTATCAGATCAATTTTCTTAACGGCAAGGAGTGGCTGGGTTTTTCCATGTGGAAAATTGAAGCTCAAGGCGTGTATTTCTAACCTTTGGATTGAAAAATAGAAACAGGAGTTGAATTTACCTGTACCTATTCTCTAGTAACAGGTAGAAGTAGATACAGGTGTGCAGCAGAAATGTGTGTTGTGCATATAGCGTGTATAGATAGAAGATTTTTTTCTATGTGGAGCCTTTATTCATCATATATCTTACTTAACGATAGAAGAGCTTTTTAGGGTTCCGTACCCAAAGGGTAAAACGGAACCCTATTACTAAGACTTCGTTGTCTGTCTGTCTGTCTCCGCGCTGTATCCCATAAGCCGTGATAGCTAGAGAGCTGAAATTTTCACAAATGATGTATTTCCTTTGCCGCCATAACAACAAATACTAAAAATTAAGTTATATATTAAGGGGGGTCCATCCACATACAATAAATTATAAAGATAGTGCAATTTGAATGCAACGCCATCTGTTACTCAAGCGTGGAACTACAGGAGCGTGGTACGGAACCCTTCATGCGCGAGTCTAACTCGTACTTGGCCGGTTTTTTTAATTTTTTTTTCTATGTATAAAATATTATTTGAAATCTGGAAATTAACCTAGTATACAAAAGTAAAAATCCAAGATCAATATGGTTAACACACAGCTAAAAGAAAAAGATTTATAATAGCACTTAATTGACTTATAAAGAGCAATCAGTGTGCTATCAACCATTACAAACGACTGCTTCTGAGAACCCGAGAATTCTTCAAAGGAATGAGGTCTCGATCAGTGACAACCCGTGAACCGACTTCAAAGAAACGTTCAACGAGATGCTTGTGTGGAGCTTTCTTAATATGGTGAGTTTAGTTCACTCGAATGTTCAAATACAAATTATGCATAAAGATGTATGGAATTTACAAAATAAACGATGTTTTTTATGTGAAACACTGAACTAATTATGTTTTACGTTTATGCAACATGGGTCTTTGTCATTATCTTCACGGCTGTTCTTTAGTGCAAGATAGAAATTACCGGGTTTGCAAATGTTTTAAAAGAATTTGAATAACTCAATTAGATGGGCACGTCATATCTATATTGCATATATTTTTATTGAAGAAATAACATTGGTATTACGCGATGCGGCGCTGCGTCGAACCCGGAACCCGGCGGCGCCGCCACACGCGCCGAGGAATGCCAACGAATGGCTTCAGTCGATACCACTCCGACGTAACCGTGAACAAACTACAAAGATAAAACAAGTTCCATTTCAAAAAACTCCAATAGCAACCGACTCTGACCCATTTCCAGTCCACTTTAGAACCCAAATAAATTTTAATATCAATAATTCCGTAATGATGAACCGTTTACGATAATCGTAAATGTGCAACGAGCCGGCAACAATATGCCAAACACCATTTAAGTCATTAATAATCGTCGTAAAACGGGAAAATTTCAATGGGCATCCCATCGTCGGCCGGTTATCCATTAAATAAATTTTATTCGTGTGATAAGGCGCGGGGCGGGCGGCGGCTGGGCGGGCGCCGGCCAGACGCCCCAGTAGCCGCCCGACGCTGCCACAGCGAGGACGCATGCCGCTCAGTGCCCAGCCGCGCTAATTTTACACGCCAGTAACTCTGCTCTGGTACAGCGTTGACCCACTGATAGTGAAGTGTTGCCTGCCAGTGCTAGTGACTCACGCCGCCGCACACGCCGCCGCCGCAGTGAGTACATCCTCAAACTTTGACGGCGACTTATCTCAATCATCCGTCGAGCTTACGGCCATTTTATACGAACGCTCAACCTTGAGTCGTTGTCAGTATTTTGGTCATTGTGACTCGCAGCTGACTTATGATTTTTCTTGACGGCGCGCGATCGTTCAGCGTAATACCGAAATAGCGTCGAAGGAATTTCATTAATGTATCGGGCCGTGAGATTTATTTGTATGAGCTCCGAACGATTAATATTGTGGAAGTTGTGTGAAAACAACGCGATATTCATGTCAAGGTTGTGACACCTTGTTATATTCTCGAGTTTATGTTTAGCCGGTGTCGTAAAGTACGAAAAATGAGACGATGGCTTGTTTGTAGTCATTACGAGATCGTAAAGTTTATCTATTTTTATTCACGAGCTATTACAGGTATGAAAAGAAAAGAATTCGCTGTAAGAATCTTGACTATACACTTTACACGTACTAGAGATGTGTACGTATTCCGCTACGTGTCTGTGGCTGTAAAATACAATCGTAAAAAACGTTGGCAAACTCCGAGTCTGCCATAGAGTTAGTTATCCGAAATATGTTAAACATTATTATTGTTGTTATGAGTTAACACAAACGTTAACGTTATTTATTTCGCACTTTATAGCAGCTCAGATAATTGAGCTTTTTAGTCACGAACGTGCGATTATATCGTCATTTTATTACCTTAGTTTTGCTAAACAAATGTTTATTGGACTGGAAACACGATACTATTGATAATATTAATTAATAATACAGTTCCCAATATTTGACAATAAACTGTGTTTCAGCCATTATTATCCATTAGTTATATTAATGATTGAGAATAAGTCACGAAATCATAGTATTTATCTAACAAGAGAAATTTCGCTAATGAAGAGCAATGATGGTCTTCAATATTACTAGTAAACTAAATTAAATGTGCACTACCTAATAGGTATAAGATATTGATAACAATACTTAAAATCCTTCGAACAAAAGATGAATAGCGTAACCAATTTCAATTGCACACTTAACTCTCGATCACTCTCTTAATGATTCTATTTAAATTACTTTCTCGATGTCACATCTTCTCATAACAAGTGTAAATTCACTATATGAAATTGTCTGTGTGGTACAAATTACAATTCGCGTCTATAAACCTACATAGAATGGCCTGCATTCTCCGTAAAAGTATGGCACAGGCGTGGCCATCACTGCGCTTACCCTTTCTCAAAGAAATACCTATCCATAGTGAGAATATTTTCAGGCTTTTTCAATATTTAACTATTTATATAGTTATAGGTACCCTTACCAATATCATGAATGACAAAAGTAACTCTGTCTATCTATCACACGTAGCTTAGAACCTGAGAAAGAATATAGGCTACTTTTTTATCCGGGCACGGGAAGTAGGTGCTTTGGGATGCATGTGAAACCAGAAAGCAATAAAAGTGTATTGAAACCAAAAAATTGATACCTGTACTTCTATTCCTAATAACAAGGATTTGTAAAGCAGAAGAGTTCAAATGTGTAATTTCGAAAAAAACATTTTTCTCATTGAAATCTTGGTCCTGTAAAGGTATGATGTATTGGCATACATGAAAATTGGCACATTAGCATACGGCTTCAGTCCTAGTTATTTTATTTATTGCTACTATTTGCTCTCGTTGCTGCTGTTGAGGTCATTGTTAGGTCAATAGCCTAGAGTCTGGATTTATGCGTAAGACTATCCTATACTACTAATTCCTACTAATATTATAAATGGAAAGTTTGTGAGGATGTATGGTTGTTATTCCTTCTCGCAAAACTACCCTAATGGATTCTAATGAAACTCTGCAATAACATAGCTTATATATCGGAATAAAATATGGGAAGTAGTAAACTGCTGACAGAAGCTAGTTAAATAAAGCTACCAAATAAATAAATTAGCATCGACGTAGGTACAGCACATCAAGTTATCACAATCTGTCAAATTTCTGCAATAGATTTTCAATCTTATCACAATGGAGAAGGTTAATGTTTGACTGGTAAAATTTGACAGATTCGGGTACCGTACCTGCTGTTGTCTGTACCTAGAACGATAATTTGATTGGTACGAAAAAATGTTTTACAGTATATTTATATGTAGTTTCCTAAATGAATTCGTTTCATTCTGTACTGAATTTCCAGTGTTCAATAGGAACGCAATTAGCTGCCATTGAATCCATTATTCACATTTAACAGGTCTCAGCGTCCGGAAAATAGGATTTGACCAGAACGTAGCAAAAAGTACGTAGACTGGATGAAAGAATTATTGAATATGTATTATTAAACGTAGCATATATTTTTTTCAAAATGGAAATTGAATCAGAATAATCCTACGTTGAAACCATAGTAATCCTAATAATATTATGAACGCAAAAGTTTGTATGTATTGATGGGTGTGTGAATCTCTGTTCCTCTTTCACCCAAAAACTACAGAATGGATTTAGATGAAACTTGGCAGAAATATAGCTTATGTATCAAAATAACATACATGCTATTTTTTATCTGAGTAAGAGAAATAGTTCCCTCGTGTAGTGGGTAAGCCGGGTGGAAGCCAGAACTACTCAATTTGATCAACTTTCGATAAAGTTATCTATGGAATTTTCCTGTATTTCCTTTCACTGCTAACTATACCTTACAATTATACTTCTCTAATCCATATCACATATCAGCGATTACTCAAATCGCAACTTCAACAATCGCAATGATGGATGGCCATCAAATGTCGACAGCTGCCAACCGACCGGCGGAAACGCCCGAAGTGATTCGTTTATCTCCGCCGAAGCCGTCAGGGCTGCAGAACAAATACCGGTACATGGAGCCTGGTTATTGATGGTGAACGGATATTACGTACGCTTGGAACCGTTCCCGTCATATGGGATGTGGTCACACGAGATTTGCGGCTGAACTGTTTTTTGGTTTGACGGTTTTGTTCTTTTAAGGGACCGTCCATTAATCACGTGAGGTTCGAATAGAGGGGGGGGGGTTATATATAAAATCACCAAGCGTCAGATCACNTATACACTTTACACGTACTAGAGATGTGTACGTATTCCGCTACGTGTCTGTGGCTGTAAAATACAATCGTAAAAAACGTTGGCAAACTCCGAGTCTGCCATAGAGTTAGTTATCCGAAATATGTTAAACATTATTATTGTTGTTATGAGTTAACACAAACGTTAACGTTATTTATTTCGCACTTTATAGCAGCTCAGATAATTGAGCTTTTTAGTCACGAACGTGCGATTATATCGTCATTTTATTACCTTAGTTTTGCTAAACAAATGTTTATTGGACTGGAAACACGATACTATTGATAATATTAATTAATAATACAGTTCCCAATATTTGACAATAAACTGTGTTTCAGCCATTATTATCCATTAGTTATATTAATGATTGAGAATAAGTCACGAAATCATAGTATTTATCTAACAAGAGAAATTTCGCTAATGAAGAGCAATGATGGTCTTCAATATTACTAGTAAACTAAATTAAATGTGCACTACCTAATAGGTATAAGATATTGATAACAATACTTAAAATCCTTCGAACAAAAGATGAATAGCGTAACCAATTTCAATTGCACACTTAACTCTCGATCACTCTCTTAATGATTCTATTTAAATTACTTTCTCGATGTCACATCTTCTCATAACAAGTGTAAATTCACTATATGAAATTGTCTGTGTGGTACAAATTACAATTCGCGTCTATAAACCTACATAGAATGGCCTGCATTCTCCGTAAAAGTATGGCACAGGCGTGGCCATCACTGCGCTTACCCTTTCTCAAAGAAATACCTATCCATAGTGAGAATATTTTCAGGCTTTTTCAATATTTAACTATTTATATAGTTATAGGTACCCTTACCAATATCATGAATGACAAAAGTAACTCTGTCTATCTATCACACGTAGCTTAGAACCTGAGAAAGAATATAGGCTACTTTTTTATCCGGGCACGGGAAGTAGGTGCTTTGGGATGCATGTGAAACCAGAAAGCAATAAAAGTGTATTGAAACCAAAAAATTGATACCTGTACTTCTATTCCTAATAACAAGGATTTGTAAAGCAGAAGAGTTCAAATGTGTAATTTCGAAAAAAACATTTTTCTCATTGAAATCTTGGTCCTGTAAAGGTATGATGTATTGGCATACATGAAAATTGGCACATTAGCATACGGCTTCAGTCCTAGTTATTTTATTTATTGCTACTATTTGCTCTCGTTGCTGCTGTTGAGGTCATTGTTAGGTCAATAGCCTAGAGTCTGGATTTATGCGTAAGACTATCCTATACTACTAATTCCTACTAATATTATAAATGGAAAGTTTGTGAGGATGTATGGTTGTTATTCCTTCTCGCAAAACTACCCTAATGGATTCTAATGAAACTCTGCAATAACATAGCTTATATATCGGAATAAAATATGGGAAGTAGTAAACTGCTGACAGAAGCTAGTTAAATAAAGCTACCAAATAAATAAATTAGCATCGACGTAGGTACAGCACATCAAGTTATCACAATCTGTCAAATTTCTGCAATAGATTTTCAATCTTATCACAATGGAGAAGGTTAATGTTTGACTGGTAAAATTTGACAGATTCGGGTACCGTACCTGCTGTTGTCTGTACCTAGAACGATAATTTGATTGGTACGAAAAAATGTTTTACAGTATATTTATATGTAGTTTCCTAAATGAATTCGTTTCATTCTGTACTGAATTTCCAGTGTTCAATAGGAACGCAATTAGCTGCCATTGAATCCATTATTCACATTTAACAGGTCTCAGCGTCCGGAAAATAGGATTTGACCAGAACGTAGCAAAAAGTACGTAGACTGGATGAAAGAATTATTGAATATGTATTATTAAACGTAGCATATATTTTTTTCAAAATGGAAATTGAATCAGAATAATCCTACGTTGAAACCATAGTAATCCTAATAATATTATGAACGCAAAAGTTTGTATGTATTGATGGGTGTGTGAATCTCTGTTCCTCTTTCACCCAAAAACTACAGAATGGATTTAGATGAAACTTGGCAGAAATATAGCTTATGTATCAAAATAACATACATGCTATTTTTTATCTGAGTAAGAGAAATAGTTCCCTCGTGTAGTGGGTAAGCCGGGTGGAAGCCAGAACTACTCAATTTGATCAACTTTCGATAAAGTTATCTATGGAATTTTCCTGTATTTCCTTTCACTGCTAACTATACCTTACAATTATACTTCTCTAATCCATATCACATATCAGCGATTACTCAAATCGCAACTTCAACAATCGCAATGATGGATGGCCATCAAATGTCGACAGCTGCCAACCGACCGGCGGAAACGCCCGAAGTGATTCGTTTATCTCCGCCGAAGCCGTCAGGGCTGCAGAACAAATACCGGTACATGGAGCCTGGTTATTGATGGTGAACGGATATTACGTACGCTTGGAACCGTTCCCGTCATATGGGATGTGGTCACACGAGATTTGCGGCTGAACTGTTTTTTGGTTTGACGGTTTTGTTCTTTTAAGGGACCGTCCATTAATCACGTGAGGTTCGAATAGAGGGGGGGGGGTTATATATAAAATCACCAAGCGTCAGATCACTAACTTCTTAAACCTCAAATGTATCACCAAGGGGGAGGGGGGGTGAAAAAAAAGCTAAAATAAACATCACGTGATTAATGGACGGCCCCTAAGTACCTAGACCAGTTATAATTATGTGCGCGTTTAACCGCTTTTGGGGCATAAGACGGACAAGAAGGCAAATTGACTAAGGAAACCTACGAATACTGTATTCTTCCGTCATTTTTAATAGGTTAGTGTATGAGCCGCCTTTCAGTGTACACTGCAGGCGAAACTGTCGACATCGACCGACAGGATATGCATCACATACATTCTTTGTATAGTGATTATTTGTAAAATATATGTTTTTTTCCACGGTATATGTCCCGTGTCTACAGTATTTGATAGTGAAGTCAGAACATCATATTCACACCTTAGTTCCCTTAACGGCAATATAAAGGCTATGTATAGTATATCTCCTTTGTTTCTTCTGGAGCTCTTTGTAACACATAGCCTTCCTCGATATATAGGCCAATAGAACCCGAGATAGGTCATTCAGACTCAGCTTTATAATATTAGTAAAGCCAACTTTAAATGAAGAAAGAAGGTACACTAAGGCTATAAATACCTTAACAGGTGCCAACAATAACATTAATGAAACAATGAAAAAAATCCACGACTTTTTAACTAACGTTAATAAAGCATTTACAAGCATTGCATGTGGCCTGGTAATGACACTTAACGTATTTATGCGGCTACCGTGACCGCGGTCAAATTTATAGCGCGAGTAATTAAGTTTAACTGCACAGATTTACAACAGCTAATTATTTGATAAATCACATGTACTGGTTATGTTTATTTGTGTTGTTTATTATAATTAAGGGGGAACCAGTATTCCCCTTCGTGAACGCGTAGTGGTTAAAGACCTCTCTCAAGTGCGAGTGTGTAGTTTCGATTCCAGGTCAGGCAGTTGCCCAATGTGGCTGTTCTAAGTGCGTCTTGGACAAAAACTACTGAGTAAAATGAAGGAAAACATCCTGTAGAAATCTAGACTTTTTTTCGGTGAGAAATCATCAGATGACCACTCCCGCTGCGGGTGCAGCGTGAGGAAGTGTCAGACTTTTAGTAACTAAAGCCCATCCCGTGTTCCTTCTTGGGACCTTTGTGTACCAGGGCCACGGTAGCTCTTTCGAACAATCCCGCAGCCCCGGCAGGCTTTGGCCCTAGTAGGATCCACTGGAGACGAAACATAGACCTTATAGTCTGAATCGACAATCTAAAAGCAAATATCAACTGGAGCGCAAAATGCATTTCCCATTAAGGTAAACCCCTCAATTTAACGAAATCCATTGCCTCAAGGCCAGGTCATGATTGACATTTTGTCCTGGTTAATTGTCCCTTCCCATTTCGGATTACACCCTTATCAGTTCTGAGGATTGGTCACGATTTTCGATGGGATATTAGCCTGTTTCGTCATTCATGAAGACAAAGCTCTGATTTACTTTAAATATTCTCGAGAATACTCGTATTTCAAGTAAGACTTGTCAGAGTTAAATTGGAAAACGTGTACCGAATGGAACTAAATCTACTGTTGTGTGTCTGATATGAATAAAATACATTTGCTGTGAATTTGTAAGATACAATTGTTGTCTTTTATTTTCGATATATATTGATAATAAAGAGAAAGGATGGCCTAAGGTCACCTGGACGAAATCCCTGATAAAAGCTTGTTTTTACAGCTATCAAAGAGAAATACTATTAACCAAACCACCGAGCTATTTAAATGTCACGACATACAGCGTTCTCCAAACTTATGTTAGTATTTACTTGGCTGCCCATGTCAGACCCTGTTACTTGATAATTATGAGGGGGAGCGTCGCTTAAGTTCATTTAACTTGGAATTAGATTGTTTCAGACGAAGGAAACTGTTGGTAGTTCTGACTTGGAGATAGTTTCCAACTTTGCTCATGTCATCGTGATTATACTGTCTTAATTATGATTAATTTGGTTAATTAGGCATAGATGCCTCATCATCACTGTTTTTGTAATATTTTCTCAAAAACAAACAGCTCACTTTAATAACCCAAGTCAAAAACTTGTTTTCAATCATCATTTAATAGACTCACATTCGTATTTATCATCATATTGGTTAGGTTATTGTGCCTGACCTAGGGTAAGATATTACCATTTTCTAAATGGTTCTCTATGGAAACTCAATGCCTCGATATGCGTTCCATTAATGTCTATAGCCTCACCAACTATTATAGATAAAGGTCTTAAATGGAATCGGCAAAATTTCACTACCTAAACTGAATGTTCTCTTGCTAGTCATTGGGAAATTTTGGAGAAATGTTACGTATTGTCATGTTTATGGACTAAAAGCTACCGATCTCATGATTTTAAATAAAGCAATTTATGTATACGTAGGCATTACACAAAAACGCCTTAACATTCCGAAAATCTTGAGGTTGGAATTTCAAGAGTTTTTCTTTGTTCATTACCCTGGCTGCTATAACTGTCAAACACATATCATCCAAAAGGAATGCCAAATACAGCATCACCGTCAACTGACACCAATAACATCCGTTTCAAACAAAACTCAACAGTAACCCCCAAATGGCATCGTTAACTAAAATTTACAAAGGGACCGCAAACCTCAATCTATGCCAATTTGGGCTAATCACAGCTGGTCGTAAGCCGCGGTGGGCCATGCACTCCTACGTCCAATTAGCCGATTGTCCTCAATGCGGATTTCAATTACATGCCAGCTTATGTCACATTAAACTATCTATACTTCTAGACTAGTATTATAAAGCTGAAGAGTTTGTTTGAACGCGCTAATCTTAGGAACTACTGGTCCGATTTGAGAAATTCTTTAAGTGCTGGATAGCCCATTTATCGAGGAAGGCTATAGACTACTTTTTATCCGAATGCGCGGAGTACTTACCACGGGATGTGGGTGAAACCGCTGGCAGAAGCTAGTATACGCATAGTATGGGATTTCAAGTGGTGGAGGTACTTCAGCAGGATCTTCTTATAGAAAAGGTTATTCGAGTTCCTGATGTCAGGAGCAGATAGAAAAGTAAATCAAAGAGCTTTTCTTTGGGGTTGATTGTTTGATTCGAGAGGGATAGATTTAATGGCTTTATGTGATTGACAGTTTATGTTCAATGTATGCAAGCAATGTTTTTTTTTTCAACCAACTTCCCAAAAAGGACGAGGTTCTTAATTCGAATGTTTTATTTTTTGTCTTTTTGCTTCGATTTTTCGAAGATGCCAGCACCGATTTGAAAAAATATTTCTTTACACGAAAGGGTATGCTCGCAGCTGGGTCCCATTATCACCAGGTCATGATCTGATGATGGAAACCCCTTGAACACTGCAAGCTTAGCTGTCAGCCGACAGTTAGCTCGATGTTTGGTTGATAGTTTATTTTAACTAACTATCGCTGGGCTAAAAGTTTGCAGTCTGCGGGGGCTCTTATAGGTAGTGCGTTATGTGCTACATAAACAAAATACATCGAATGCTCTCAGTCGCAAATATAACGTCCGTGTAGAATCCAGTTCAAACCAGACCAGGTCGTAATTTGTCTGATGTGTTTAAAGTAGTTTAAAAAAGCATCCCAGACGTAATCGCGCGTCGTAAATTTTGGTGTGTTGCATCGTCCATACAAATAGGTACCTAACTGCTTATTTAATGTAGGTACATGTTTAAAAAAGGAATACGAAATATTCTTGATAGTGGGGTAAAATAGATGTACAGACGACAGCAGGTCAACCTACCCGATCTGTCAAATTTTACCAATCAAACATTAACCTTCTACTATTTTGATAAAGTTGAAAATCTATTGAAGAAATTTGACAAATTGAAGTAGATTGATACCTTATTTACACACTTCTGTCTGTACAGGTCTGTACCTAAGTTTCTTTCCACATAAACCGGACTTCGGTATTACCAACACAAACAAGCATCAAATAATGTACTGACAACCAAAAATATTTGAAAAACTATTCTTTAAATAAAATAAAATAGCGTTTAAACACAATTTCCATTGCTGTTAGCTAAACAAATGCTGGAAGCGACTAGTTCCATGAACATCTAGGTCGCAATCCAAATAGGTTACTCCAAAAACGATTTGTAACCCGCTACAACGATTTGGCGGTGGGTTACAAAATGTGGGGGGTGCACGTCAATATACATTTGTCAATGTAGACGAATGATTTGAAAGTAATTCGATTTGGTGTACGTACGAGTATGTGGTTGCTGAAGGTAGGTACAGGGTTTTTTGTCGTGGTTTTGTTCCGATAAAACTAAGATTTGTGTTAAAATAACAGTTTGCTCTAAGGAGTATCAAGGCGATCTTGTCTAGGTTTAGCAAAAAAAAAATACCTACAAGTAACGGCTTAATCACTCTTGCCAAACTTGTTACACTTGAGAACAATAAATTACGCATGTATTTAAAAGTAAAAAAAACCCTGTCACCTTATATTCAGAGGATTATTATTTCGCTTAGTTTTGGGCAGTATTGTGTAATATCAAAAGCAACTGCATGAAATTAAGAACACCTAATTGTTGACTATATAAAGGCAAATATCTACCAAACCCAGAAGGTACACTTACCATCGCCACACCTATAACCTTATTGAATACCTACACTGCAGAGCCTTGAGTACAAACTCGGCAGTTCTGCGGGCTATGCGCATCTATTTCCATTTTAAGCTAACATTTGCATGCGAAGCTGGTGATGCACAGGAGCGCTATATTTTCTGTTCAGCCTGCACTCATTGGAGGTTCGACGCGAGGCACATCATTTTGATGTCAGTGACGTCACCTCGTCAAAATGGCGTCATCTGCGATGTTTGCATATAGATTGTAGCTGGGGATTATGCAGGCTTCCGTCAAAGATTTTTTTTTGAATTGTTGCTGATATTTTGCTGAGTTTGATGCATAATAGGTATTAAGTTCACGAAAACACAATTTTCCGTCCCACTTATCCGTCCTTTTCAGGTAAAATTAATAGGTACGGATTGTCATATTGTTTTCTGTAATAAATAAATAGGATTAATAAGATTTGGAAGGTAGGTAGTTATATCATTTAAAACAGAACAAAAAAGCTCTCATTCACACAGTTATTTCTGATAGTTGCAGAAATACTCACATTTACTCAAACGTAGCACTTGTTTTAAGGTTACAAAGCCAAAAGTTGTGAAATATAAATAAAACGGTGTTATATCTTTGTAACGACTTCGTAACAGCAATTTACGGTTGTGATTGGAAATTGGAAACGGACGCATCGCTCGAATAGCAAGAACCGCTCGGAAAATATTATATCGTTTTACTGGGATTGTATGGGAGCTCTCGTCAATACCTCGGTCACAGGTTAGGTGCGTTTTAAATCTGGAAAAACATGGAAAATATGTTATTTGTAAACTCGCGTCCACCGTATCTCAAGAGAACTATTATAATACAAAAATATATTACACAATATTACAAATTCGAAAGTGTGTTCTTTGTTACATTTATGCTAAAATAGCTGAGCCAATTGAAATGAAATTTTGCAAAGAGATAGGTATTGGATACATAGCCTACTTTTATTGGGGTGCGGGACATAGCACCATCGGGACACCAACGAAGTCGCGGGCGAAATCTACTTAGTTGTTTTTTTTAAAACAGAAAGAGATGCGACCGAAATGAGTGATCACTTTAGAAATCTCATTCCAGTTCCCTCATCAATCAAGTAAATGAACAAGGGAACTCGCTTACGAAAATCAAAACAAAACAGTCGAGAGTTTCAAATCTATGAACCGAACTCGATCACTAACAATTCAGTGTTGGCTCACCCTAATACCGGGGTCATTGGCCCCTGCGAATATTTTCTGGTACATTCATTTGAACTAAGTTGGAGACCTCTCACGCTGAATTATGTTGAGACGCTAAATGGATCTAGAAACTAAATGTTTAGCAATAAAGATTATCTGAGAAAAAGCGATTCAATTTACAAATTGTTTGGTTTTCTTATCGCTGATTAATCACGTATTTACTAACGTAATAAGACTTCTAACGTATCAATTCAAAACAGAAAGAAAATTGATCTACCAACTGTTGTCAAATACTTTACCAATTCGGCCAAAAATTAAAATATATTTTCGCACATAAATATAAAATTTAAAACTCTTTCTTTTATAATCCCGACGTAGTCTTTTAAATAGTTTTCACAACTACCTTTTCCATGTTCTAGCCTTTTCAGATGCTAAAGAAGCCAGATTTTTAATATCTGCTTTAAAAGGACCCAAGTGGGGTGGACTCTTTACTTTTATGTGACCATCTTTCGTAAAATTAGGATTGCTGGTTGCAGCCAGCTTTCACAAGTTTACCGAGGGGGGAAGTAAGGAGGTTTGATACGTGCATAGAAGCTAAAAAACTGCAACCAAGTTTAGAAGATTAGTTCCTAAGATACTTTGATAGTTCTCGAGATAGATTTTTTGCTTTTTGTTTATTTAATAAATGCTTTTTGATAAGATCTTTATGGTTGTGCTTGAGAATCAGTTTCTAATGATTTCGAAGTATCTGTGAGGCTTTTCGGGGGATTTAATTTTTTTCTAGAGGCAACAGCAGTGATTCTACTTTTGATAGCATTACATAAATGATGTCTAGAAATTATGTAAAAACTGTTTTCATTTAATCTAATCATTAAACATAGAGTGTGCTCTACAGGTCAGATCTCTACAGTCTATTCTGATGTAGCTTATGAACTTACATCAGTAATACGTTTATACATCGAAACTTTACATTTATAGGTACTTTACAATACTATACAAACATTACACCAAATTAGCGCCCAATAGCTTTTTCCCACATGATTCCGTGGAAATATAAAAAGCATGCAAAAATGCGCGACCGTTGTGGACGGTGACCGCTGAAAATAAAGTACCTACGTGAAAATAATCGCATATCTGCGGCGTTTGCATCGGAACCTTGTTATTGGTCATTTTGTGATGATAATTGGAAAAATAATTGGCTCACGAAGCCGTGGCTGATGAATTCGATTTAACTTTCTGTATATTGACGTAATTTATGTTAATCTAATTATGAGTTGAATGAGAAACCTTTTTCGTATGCACACGATTCTTTTAGGGTTTTGTACCCAAAGGGTAAAACAAGACATTATTTCTAAGTTTGTATATTTTTCTGTATCTCATAAGCTGTGATAGTAAAACAGTTATCACAGATTATGTATTTCTGTTATAGCTTTAATAACTTTAATATTGAAAACTAGAATGAAATAACTTCAGGGTCTTCCATACAACATTGATTAAATAATAAACACCATGAGAAAAAACATACCACATAATTTATCCGGTATTATATTGTATCCAGTACAAAAACAAACACCTAACAGAAAAAAGCTTATAAAAACCTTTTTCCCAACCCGCAGTTAATCTAACAAACTGTATTTCAGTTTCCCAAAGCCTTCAATAGAAACATCACGGGCCTCAATACCTGTTAATTTGACACAAAAAAGAGAAAAAAAGGGAGAAAAGAAGATTATTTTCAATTCACCCCTATTTGCTGGCGTCGTGGGGAGCCGCTGATGGCTTTTTCTGCTTCACCGGATCGGCCGGTCGGTGTCAGGAGATTTCTGAATAAGAAAGTGATTTTTAAATATTGTTTTCTTCACAGATTTTGAAAGTATTCCGTAATATTTAATTTTGGTATCTTTTTTGGTGTAGGAATTTTATTTTTTTTGGCTTTATGTGACGTCATTGTTTATTTTACCTTATTATTTATTTATCTTTAGCTATCACCACAAATACTAATACTCTAAAAAATACTGATAAGCTCCACATTAATAAGTTCTTTATAATCGTTTGTTTGACCGATTAAGCATCGCCTTTGCGGTCAATAGACACACGAGAATTTAAAGCAACCGAAAAAAAAGAAACTCTTTCCAACCATAAACATTAATAGGTTTCCAAAATGGCTGCCCACCCGTTTGACGACTCACCATTTTGTTTGATAACCCTTCGTAATTGAGTTTGTGAAACAATGGAAAGTAATGGAATCAAAATCATGTACCAAAAGCATTTTAGAAGGTTTTATGTATTACTGGAACCGCTAAGTAATGCTTGCTTGCATTTTCATAGAACCTTCGTCAATTTTTCATGATACTAATATGATTTTCGTAAGACACTTTTTGGATTTTATTTTTAAATTTTCAGCGGGAATTTTCGGATGATTTGCATTTTTTTGCAGCTCGTTGCCTTGCCAGCCTTCGTTTATTGTAAAAAGATGGTAGATAAAGAATTGTGTCACCAGAGATGTCGACGGAAATTACACATGCCTATGCCTTCTTATTAAATGGATTATAACAGCTTTTTGCAGAAAGTAAGCTGACGAAGACTACTGTATTTAGATTAGTTTATTTTATTTTACATAAAAAATATATGGATTATATTTTACACACAACAATTTCTAGAATGATTCTGATGTAGTTTTGTTTTAAAACTCGTATAATGAATATGGACTATAACATCACTTTTCTCAAAGAATCTCAAACTATACAGAACTTCGACTATTACATTAATGCGTGAAACCGCTAGGCACGTGTAGTATCATGTTATGCGAAGTATAATAGTATATCTAGTAATCACGATACTTGGCGAACTATTCCGTCGTGTGTCGGCAACTATTTCACCTTCCAAAACTTGAAGCTTAAATTAAGTTGAACGTGAATATTTTATAGATCACGAACCTGGTTATAGTATCGTTCATTGCTAAGAGAATGTATTAGTTAAAATAGTTCAACGAACAAGCAAAGAAAGTATTCATATTTAAGACCCAAAAACTTAATGAAATTAATTTCGAAGTTGCTGCATATCTATACTAATATTATAAAGCTGAAGAGTTTGTTTGTTTGTTTGTTTGTTTGTTTGAACGCGCTAATCTCAGGAACTACTGGTCTGATTTGAAAAAATATTTCAGTACTGGATAGCTCATTTATCGAGGAAGGTTATAGGTTTATTTTTATCGAGTAGGGTGCGTCGAGTAGTCTTCTATCTTCTTCTTCTATCTTCTATCTTCTATCTTCTTCTTCTATATAAATAAAATTCAAAGTCCTGACTGATTCACTGACTCTACATCGCACGGCCAAAACCCGTGAACCTATAAAGCTCATTTTTTTCACAGAGATTCATCTTAAGACTCTGACGCGTGTTAAGAAAGGATTTTTTGAAATTCGAGTCCTAAGGGGTTGAAATAGGGGTTGAAACTTTGTATGGCGAATGATTATTAATTAAGAATTTCGACATGAAACTTGGTGAAGTTACTCCTTGAAATAAATAAGTAAACACGTGTTTCACATTTTTTTTTAATAAATCCATCAAAGGGTTAAAATGGAGTTTCCGGTTAAAATAGGGTTGACAATTTGTATGGTGAACTAATCAACGCAAGGCCCAAACCCGTAAACCAATAAAGCTGAAATTTTGCACAGAGGTTCATCATAAGAGTTTCACGCGAGATAAGATTTTTTTTAAATTCTTCTCCTCAGGGGTGGAAATAGGGGTTGAAATTTATATGGC
>NWSH02000210.1:9433464-9449665 GCA_002382865.2 Heliothis virescens
TTTTTTTTTTTTTTTTTTTATTATACGATGGAATCATCAGTATGACCCTCCCGCTGTGGTGACAGCGGAAGGGAGTGTCAGACTTTACTGACTAAAAACCACCGTTCCTTCGGGAGCCCTTTGTGCGCCAGGGCCGCCTAACTCTTTCGAACAACCCGCCGCCCGACGGCTCTGGCCCTAGTGGGCCCCGCAGGCGGTTTGCTGACACCTCGTGTGAGGAGCCGTGTGAAAAAACGCGCGCCCCCGCACCGGCTGCGTCTCTCAGGGACGGAAGTAACATGAGCCCTACCTCCCGAAAACTCACCGCACCACAGACCCACGCCTACGGTGGCCGGGAGTCATCTCTTGGACACCCGACGCCGTGGTGGTTCCTACCACGTGTCCACGGCAACGGCCGGATATGTGCCGAGTGTGGACTCTCGAGCCGCTCCGCGCCCTCCATTCTCTTAGGCTATAATCTGCTTCGCAGAAGGCCGCGCACGCATCCCATTCCCTCTCAGCCCCGCACCATGCTTGAACCAGGACGCTCTGGGCGCGAGAGGTCGCGCGACCCCAATCTGCCGGCATACGCAGCGACACGGCGGTGCCCATTCCCAGGGCAGACACACCTCCACGTGTGCTCCACGTGTCCCTCTGGACCGTCGCCGCAGTGGTGACACCGGCGCCACCTCTCCGCCCAATGCTGATGCGGAGGTACCTCCCGAAGACATCCGATGTCCCGGTGAGACCTGCGTCATGCGGAAAGGTGCAGGCGCCATGACACTCCCTCCCGAGGCCACTCCTCAAAGAGGGGACTACCCGCCCACTATTGTGGGTGCCCTGCATGGGGCTGCGATAGCGGTCACTCCATGCACCATGAGATCGCGCCGGAAGGATCGCCCGTTGCGCGACACTTGTCGTGGCAACGGGTTTCTCCCCGGCGCATTGCCTTCCTCGTCGCCCAATCATACAGCGCGCGAGATGCAACCCTGCAGCCTCTAGATCCCACGGTCGCGCGGCAGCCCGGCAAGAAGAACCAGCCCTTCGCGGGAACTAAGGGGTTGAAATAGGGGTTGAATCTTTGTATGGGGAATTAATATTAATTACGAATTTCGACATGAAACTTCGTGAAGTTACTCCTTGAAATAAATAAGAAAACACCTGTTTGACAATTTTTTTTATAAATTCCACCCCTAAGGGGGTAAATAGGGGTTTGGAAATTTGTATAGAAGGCTTATGATTTTTGAAGAAAGTGACATGAAATGTGGAAGATAGGTTTCTCTTAGGGTGTAGACATCGCATCGCATTTTACGAAAATATACTCCTAGGGGAGTAAAACGGGGGTTGGTAGTTTGTATGAAAGTCCTATGTTTTTGATGTGTTTACCTGATGCAGAACCGCAACAGACGAGCTAAACTATAAGAGATACAAGAATGGTGCCATTGTAAAAATTTATCCATGTGATGAAATTTTTCTGCTGAGATATTTAATTTGAAGATCTAGAACACCTTATGTGGAACTTCAAGAGCCCAGCTATACTATAACACGTGTAGGAATGATGTCTTAGCAAAAGTTGTTTAGTCTGGTGGATTGACTTACAAAAATGAAAGTTCTGAATCGCCTCGCGTATTCAGTCACTACCGGGCTCTTAGAGTACGATATCAGATGCTTCAGATCTTTGATTTTGACGACCCCGTTGTCGCTGGCATAAGCGACATGATCCGCGTACGAAGTCGCGGGCAGAAGCTAGTATATTATGATAAAATTGTGCTGTACCATGCTGTAGACTGTCTTAGTGATACAATCTCCCTTCACGTCGAAGCTGATTGTCGCCCACGACGGCTGGTCTCGAATGAGGAGATGGAAAACAAGCATTTGACCGATGGGACAGCAATTCCAAATATGACCGGAGAGACGTCAGGCCCAGCACCGATATTAACATGCTCTCCGCACGGTTTCTCAGACAGCAATTATCTTGAGAATGATGATGATGGTATCCTAGCTGATTGCCGGCCACGGCGGCTGTTCTCATATAAGGAGATCAGCCAGCTGCGCAGGACATATTAAAGTGCATAAGCATTTGCGCAGACACAGGTGCACTCCCTATTCCCTCACTCTCATAACACGATGGGACGGCAATCCGTCACGACCGGAGAGAGATCAGGAGCAGGACCGACATTAACGTGCTCTCCGATGCACGGCTGTATCAATCACCAACTTCCAGCTCCGGGCTAATTTGTGAAAGTTTCGAAAACCCACAAAGTGATTTCGGCCCGTCCCGGGAATCGAACCTGAGACCTCGTGATCAGCAGTCGGCTATGCGACCACTAGACCAACGAGGCAGTTTTGAGAATAAAGATAAATTAAATCTGGCATAAGCAACACTGCACTGTAAAATTGTCAGGAACTCAATGGCGCATCCGCTATATTTCTATCTATGTTAGTACAAGCACATGTGGTGCTGTGGTACGTACAAAGCTCTTGGTAGAACATCGTCATAACGACTATTCTAGAAGAATTAAGCGTCCATGCTGAATTGTCCAAGGAAACAATTTTATTTTACGTCCATATAAAATGCGGGTGCACGTATCTGAGAGGAGACTTGTTCAACAAAGTGGTTTTAATGTACGGAAGAGTTGATTGAGTTTCGTTAAGTTTTATTATTTTAAAGGCGTATTTGGTTTTTCTAAACTTTGAAATAGGAATAAAAGGTAATAGATAATTATTGTTGTTGGTTTCGTGTCATGTTAGAAAGTTCTATCTCCTATTCATCGACCATTTCTTGCCGTAAATAAATTGGCATAAGTATCTATCTTAGACGGGCTATAATTCCATTACTGACATATTCTATCCCCGAGATGATGCGGTCACGGGAGACATGTTAATATTGGCAGAACGGGTACCAACATGTCAAATTTTACCAATCGAACATTAACCTTCAACTGTTGTGATAAGGTTGAAAATCTATTGAAGAAATTTGACAGATCGTGGTAACTTGCTGTCGTCTGTACCATCGTGCATAGTATTAAATTGAATCATCCATACATTCTACATGCGCGTAAAGGCTTTTAAAAAACTAAATCATATTTCCAGGGCTGGGCAAAATACATGCTTTGCTTTAATTGAAATACAAATTACAAAATACAGTATCGCAAGTAATTAAAATGCAAAATACAAAATATCTTTAGGTAAGGTATTTGAAATATAAAATACAAAATACAGTATTTTAGCCATTTTTAATTGAAATACAAAATACAAATTACATAATTACTAAAACTATTTAAAAAAAACCCGCCTTCAAAAACCATCAGACAATGAATGACTTAAAAACAAAATAACCNATAGGTTTCTCTTAGGGTGTAGACATCGCATCGCATTTTACGAAAATATACTCCTAGGGGAGTAAAACGGGGGTTGGTAGTTTGTATGAAAGTCCTATGTTTTTGATGTGTTTACCTGATGCAGAACCGCAACAGACGAGCTAAACTATAAGAGATACAAGAATGGTGCCATTGTAAAAATTTATCCATGTGATGAAATTTTTCTGCTGAGATATTTAATTTGAAGATCTAGAACACCTTATGTGGAACTTCAAGAGCCCAGCTATACTATAACACGTGTAGGAATGATGTCTTAGCAAAAGTTGTTTAGTCTGGTGGATTGACTTACAAAAATGAAAGTTCTGAATCGCCTCGCGTATTCAGTCACTACCGGGCTCTTAGAGTACGATATCAGATGCTTCAGATCTTTGATTTTGACGACCCCGTTGTCGCTGGCATAAGCGACATGATCCGCGTACGAAGTCGCGGGCAGAAGCTAGTATATTATGATAAAATTGTGCTGTACCATGCTGTAGACTGTCTTAGTGATACAATCTCCCTTCACGTCGAAGCTGATTGTCGCCCACGACGGCTGGTCTCGAATGAGGAGATGGAAAACAAGCATTTGACCGATGGGACAGCAATTCCAAATATGACCGGAGAGACGTCAGGCCCAGCACCGATATTAACATGCTCTCCGCACGGTTTCTCAGACAGCAATTATCTTGAGAATGATGATGATGGCATCCTAGCCGATTGCCGGCCACGGCGGCTGTTCTCATATAAGGAGATCAGCCAGCTGCGCAGGACATATTAAAGTGCATAAGCATTTGCGCAGACACAGGTGCACTCCCTATTCCCTCACTCTCATAACACGATGGGACGGCAATCCGTCACGACCGGAGAGAGATCAGGAGCAGGACCGACATTAACGTGCTCTCCGATGCACGGCTGTATCAATCACCAACTTCCAGCTCCGGGCTAATTTGTGAAAGTTTCGAAAACCCACAAAGTGATTTCGGCCCGTCCCGGGAATCGAACCTGAGACCTCGTGATCAGCAGTCGGCTATGCGACCACTAGACCAACGAGGCAGTTTTGAGAATAAAGATAAATTAAATCTGGCATAAGCAACACTGCACTGTAAAATTGTCAGGAACTCAATGGCGCATCCGCTATATTTCTATCTATGTTAGTACAAGCACATGTGGTGCTGTGGTACGTACAAAGCTCTTGGTAGAACATCGTCATAACGACTATTCTAGAAGAATTAAGCGTCCATGCTGAATTGTCCAAGGAAACAATTTTATTTTACGTCCATATAAAATGCGGGTGCACGTATCTGAGAGGAGACTTGTTCAACAAAGTGGTTTTAATGTACGGAAGAGTTGATTGAGTTTCGTTAAGTTTTATTATTTTAAAGGCGTATTTGGTTTTTCTAAACTTTGAAATAGGAATAAAAGGTAATAGATAATTATTGTTGTTGGTTTCGTGTCATGTTAGAAAGTTCTATCTCCTATTCATCGACCATTTCTTGCCGTAAATAAATTGGCATAAGTATCTATCTTAGACGGGCTATAATTCCATTACTGACATATTCTATCCCCGAGATGATGCGGTCACGGGAGACATGTTAATATTGGCAGAACGGGTACCAACATGTCAAATTTTACCAATCGAACATTAACCTTCAACTGTTGTGATAAGGTTGAAAATCTATTGAAGAAATTTGACAGATCGTGGTAACTTGCTGTCGTCTGTACCATCGTGCATAGTATTAAATTGAATCATCCATACATTCTACATGCGCGTAAAGGCTTTTAAAAAACTAAATCATATTTCCAGGGCTGGGCAAAATACATGCTTTGCTTTAATTGAAATACAAATTACAAAATACAGTATCGCAAGTAATTAAAATGCAAAATACAAAATATCTTTAGGTAAGGTATTTGAAATATAAAATACAAAATACAGTATTTTAGCCATTTTTAATTGAAATACAAAATACAAATTACATAATTACTAAGACTATTTAAAAAAAACCCGCCTTCAAAAACCATCAGACAATGAATGACTTAAAAACAAAATAACCAACATTTTAACCCTTTGTTAGTTCAAAAATTTAACCCAAATTCTTGTTAATACCTAATTTTCTTACATGATGTGCACTAGAATTAGAATATTAATAGAAATCTTTGTCTACTTGGACTATATTATTACCGGTCGTAGTAACATCGTTCACGTAAACAATAAGCGAAAAATGCTCATTTATAACATAAAAAATACTGAACCAAGTGAACGAAATTTTAATTTTGTTGATTTTTAAAAAACCGCTTTTCCGATTTCGATAACGTTTTATAAGACACCATTTGGAAAGTAAACCCTTTTCAACAAAAAAAGTTTTTTTCAAATCCGTTCAAAAACGTTCAGCTTAAATAACAAGTGCAGTGTTGCCAACTCTAATAGCTGCTTTACCATCATTGCACTCTCGCCTCGCACTCACACTCACGATCGCTAAATAAAGTTTAAATGTATTTTAATGTAAAAATGTATTTTGAAGCCTCAAGTATTTGAAATACTAATTACAAAATACTTTGTCGTCAGGTATTAGAAATACGAATTACAAATTACATTTTAAGGAAGTAAGTGAAATACAAATACCAAATACGTATTTGTATTTCAATTACGTATTTTAATTACAAGTAATTCAAATACTGCCCAACCCTGCATATTTCTGCTTTTATCAGATTTCTTTCCTCGCATCCTGAAACTTCAATTCGAAAACAAAGAAAAGTTTTATTTTTACCACTAATCAATATGATATTGTACGTAACCATGGATTGAATTCTTCCAACAGAAAACGATACATTGTTTTTGGCTTTCGGAAAACCCTGAACGGAAAACTATGAGTTTGCAAACAACGTGATATCATAGTGCGCTTTAAAACCGATCAGTCATCCAGCGAATGCAACTAAAATCTAAATATAGTTAGACCAGCTCACATCAGCTCATAATAGATATATTTATTGACCAGAGCGACCCATAATGTGCCGATACCGAATCGTAACGCACCACAAAAATGTCCGCTCCGTTTATTTCGGTCATATAGTTTGATGATCAGCGATATAATTTGCGGGTCGAATTGCAAGCTTAAAACGTAGTCTTCATAATCGAGTTATAATATTAAACTGAATAAAATCTGCTTCTTGAAACCACAAATTATCACGAGTATATATAAAACTTTAAACGAATGGTACACTTAATTGCAATAAAACCAACACCAATGTAAAAACGTGGTGGCAATTAATTTCCTTTTTTCCTAGTTCAACGACTTTGTTTAGCGAGAGAACAAAAAGACTGGCAGGCTAGACAGATACAAATCGGCTGCAATCCCGCTTGAGTGCATCACAAGTTTGTGCAATTGTCCAAGACTGAGAACATTCACTAAATGGCATTGGATTCATTTCTGAGCTATCATTGGAATGGACGAAATGTTGGAATGTAATAAGACGGATATTAAAGCTGGCTTCATTTATTTGGCTTCTTGTGTATGTGTTATATCTATAGTGGGTATTTTCTGATGACACATTTTGATATGTAAGGTTTCTTATACGTATTTAATTATGTCTGTATAATAAAAAAGCCAATTGAGAGATTTATAACAACCATCTACGTTTAAGTTGGTACTTAAGATATTATTAATCTAAATATATAAAACTCAAAGGTGACTGACTGACATAGTGATCTATCAACGCACAGCCGAAACCACTGGATGGATCGGGCTGAAATTTGGGACGCAGGCAGATGTTATGACGTAGGCATCCGCTAAGAAAGGATTTCCCGAAATTCCCACGGGAACGGGAAAAAACGGGATTTCAAGTATAGCGCGGGCGAAGCCGCTGGCAGAAGCTAGTATTTCCATATTTCCGAGAAGCACTATGTTACAGACAGCTTAGTTCATAAGAGGGTTTCGTACAAAATCCTCTTCACATGAGTACGATGTTTACCTTCAATAGTCTGCTTCATATTATTTTTCTTTTCATAATTGCCTCAAAAATATTCAGTGGTATTTTATACAATTTCAACGTATTCTTGCCATCTGTGTTCAATTTCCTCCACCGGTGTTGAGAACTGCTCGTTTTTATTACCGTTGCTATATTCCCAGGAATGTTATCACTTATACGCCTTATAATCTCATAAACATTACGTATTTATCCATTTTGTTGCGCTACGGTATTTTCGAGATCGTTTTTCTTTTGTTTTTTCGCAATTTTTCCGTGTTATATGTGAACTTGGTCGGGTGGGAAAAAATAGAATATGTCCCTAGTTATGAAGTGTTCTGCCAAATTCTTAAGGGTAGCATACTGTATGTAGTAGATTATTTTCAATCAGATTTTTAGTTACAAGTTGCTTTAGTATTAAGTACTAACTTAAAGATAATGTCAGTACTATTTCAGGAAATAATCTCTCTTTTAAAAAGTTTAACGATGGAGTGGTAATTCAAAGATTTCTTGTTTGTTTTTACTTCTTACAAGATAAGGTAAATGAAGCTTACGTAAGACTCAATACAAAATATTGGTAAAAAAGTGGTGAAATCATCATTTACATTTCGTTTGAATGATGAAAAAGATGACTATACGAAGTATCCCTGCTGAATATTTTACACATGCCTAGATTTCTTTTCCTTGGATATTTTTTTATTCTTTTGAAGGCATTATGTAGGACGAAAGGTAGCAACAATGTCTGAAAACAAACGACTAGATAGCTAAGTAAAACGTAAAACGGGGATAGTGTTACAGTTTTCTTTTTAGTTTTTAAAAATATGTAGAAACTTTGACAGCGTTACAATAATTTTCAATATGTTTTGTTTTCATTATTTAAAAGTTATTGTCGGATTGCTTTAGATATTCATTGATCAAATTAATGTATTTTAATATGAAACTTCTGTTTGTGTCTGTAAAATGTTACTTGGGGTCTTAAAAACAATTATTAGAATTTTTATACCTCTCAAATTTATCTTATTACACTTACTTTATCGATGACAAGCATGTTTAAAAAAATATAATAAAACAAAAAATATAGTGTAAAAAAAATAATAAAATCCTGGTAGCAACATGTACATCACATGCATGTTTTCAGACAACTCTAAACGTAAATAAAAAGCGCTGTATTCTGAAACGGAAAAATAAAACATAGCTATTACATTGGATTGGATCCTATCGGGTTATATTCGTGAACATTGGCTTGCAAATATTTTGCGTACAATAAAACTGACTAAGTAGTAGTGGTTGTTACCTTTTGTATTCTGATAATAAAACATAATTTAAGGCCTTTAAGACAAATGACTTCAAAATACAGTTTTTTTTTATTTATAATTTTTCAGTTTGTATTTTTTTTATTTCCAATTAAAGTTGTTTCGGAAATGTTAATTTAGGTAACTAATACCATGTCTACTTTACCATGACAAAGCCATCTATGTAGATCAAAATTATAAGAGATGGTCTCTTTGAAATAGACAGCTACCACAGCTCTAGTTTTCTTTTTTTTCAAAACAGTTACACAATTCACACAACACGTGCCAAAATAACACATTAAAAAAAACAAAACTAAATCGTTTGAGAAGCAACACTCAGCCATTCCGGTCTAGTATATTCTCGAAAGTTCCGGAAAATTCTATTTTGTGCACAATATTAACGTTTTACTAAAATGATGGTATAGTTTTCACTCTGACAAGATCGCGGTACTGTGTTGCCAATGACAGCTCGGCAATGACATTTGCAGATCTGACATTGACACAAAAAACGATACACTAATATTAGATCTACTACGAGTAACAAGTTGTTTTTAATGTATTGGTTTACACTTCAGAGAAACGATTTTTCTTTCTCATATTTTTTGTTTTGTTTTTCCTCGTAAATTTTAAAGAGAAATCGAAATTCTTCTTATTGTAATTAATAATATGTTCAGTAGTTTAAGAGAAATTACCAACAGACATACAGATAGATTTTAATTTATTATGGGTATAATTCTATTTGAAGAAGTATAAATGTTTTCAAATATATTTTTATACTTCTTCTTATCGAATGAGCTGCAGGTTTAATCACCTAACAAGCCCTAGTGTCAGAGTTTTCTCAAATCCGCCTGACGGCCTCTGACTTGGAATTATATACGACTGCTACTGAATAGCATTCGAGGACGCCGGCTTTACGTGCCCTCCCAGGCACGGGGGTGTAACACCGCCAACTTCCAAACTCCAGGCTGCTTTGTGAAAGTTTCTAAAACCCACAAAGCGATTTCGGCCTGGCCCGGGAATCGAACCCGAGACCTGTGATCGGCAGTCACGCAATGCGACCGCTAGACCAGCGAGGCATTCATTTTTATACTGACCCGAATTAATTGCTTCAAAGTGGATTTTGAGAGCAATAGAAGAAATAAACAACAACAGATCGAGGAATACCAAATGAAATCAATAATATGCGATTTTGGCAGATAAAAATAATCTCTGAGATATTTCTCAATGATATTTTAACCTTCATAACGAAGTTGAGTAAATATCTACGGTATAATTTTGGCAAAATGCGGGCGATGATTAGAAGAAAATTTTCCATCACGAAACCAGCTGAGATGAATCTTTCAGATATTAGTTACTTTAATTGCGGTGAATCTGTAAATAAATTGAAAGAAAAGCTCTTAAAATAATATGATTCAATAATTACTTAAAAGTTAGATAAAGTCAGCAACCTATGTAATACTAAGTATGGGTAGACGTCAGACATTTTTTACATTATCGTGACTGATTGACTGTGCTTTGTACACAATTTTCCTCCTCAAAAATGCATTAGACATTGCACAATAAAAAAAAACATGTTAAAATTATACAAAAATGTAATGATATGGTAATAAGACTACACATCAACCCCATGTACAAGACTCGCGTAATATTATCCTTGTAACTAAAAAAAAGCCAACACGTTCCAAGATACGCAATTTTTCCTTAAAATGGCGGCCATTTCAGTGATACGTCAGGGTTGAGATTTTATCAAAAGGATAAGGATAAAAGGTTTATTATCATAAATGCCACTTTTATTCCTGTTGTGGGCGTTTTAAGTGTTGTTGTTGGTTGTAAAGTCCTGTCGGTTCCAGGATGTTTTAGAAAGTAATTTTGTTATAAAAGTAGGGTCAGGTCGGGTGAGAATGTTGGTTTGATCAAGGTTATTTCAAATGCTACTCGTGGCGCTTATTACAGAGACAACAAGCACGGACATTAAAATGATCTATTTAATATTCTCTTAAGTAACTATATACAATCTTATTTAACATAAATATTTACCTACAAATAAAAAAAATACATATATTACAACTATGTATCAAAAAACTCATCCGCATCGCTGCCAGCGGGGATCGTGCCCAAAAGGCTAGCTGCATTGCCACGCTGGATGGCAATGCAAATTCTTTGACCGAAGTATAGGCCAGCCTTTTGGTCACGAGTAGACTCCACTAAACGCTTGCAAATGTCTCGGAAAAGTCTGTGGGCACTTGGGCCCCATGGTCCCAATGTTTCGACCCCAAACGGCTCAAACATGCAACTACCGGTTAGGTTTACATATTTGCGCCGATTGAGGTTTTCAGCAGCTGCAGCAGCCGCACCGACACAGTTCGCCGTACTGGGAAGGTGGGAAGGTGCAAGGGTGTCGACGCATGTGGCGTCCCACACCAAAGACCTTCCCATCTTCCATGGCATTATGGACATCCCGTCTGGTCTCTTGCCATCGTCACGTGCTTGCCTTTGGGTTCTAAAACAGCTGGCACCCCGGCGGTGACAAGAGCCCGACGAATAATGTCATTAATACTGGCGTGCCGTGCCATGCCTGTATTAATGACACCTGCGCTCTGATTCTTGATTTTTTCGCCCAAATACGTCGAAATCATTACTGCCCTTTCACACTAGCGGACTATCCACTCTATTTTTCCGAGCGACACCGCTCGGTTCGCACGGGCGCGGGCGGTGTTGAGAGTTACAGCAAACAATTGACTGCGTATACATGTCGTGCGCTTACGCGCGTCAAAAATCCGCCCGAGTGTGAAAGCACTACAATAACACGAAATAATAATTTGAAACAGGGTCATAAATATTAGAACTTTAGGGAAAAGCAAAATGCCATCTTTTTGGTTCCTTATTTAGTTTTTAATGGCTATTGCGTAAAATTAATTCTCTATGTTGTTCTTCCAAGTGTGCATAATTGCATAACCACAACAAATGCTGATTTATTCGTGTGTTAATTGTAATACACGTAAAGTATATAAGCAGGCAGCTTTCACATTCAGTTAGTTCTCAGTTTCGTTCAGTAAAAGTTTATAACGATGATAAACTTCCCGACAACATAGTTTTTGCTTTGATAAACTTTATGTTGGAGCACGTTTGTATACGCGTCAGCTTTTCTGTGTTCTTTGAGTGAGAAAATAAGTTCGTAATTACCTCTTTGTTAGTGTGTACTTTTGTTATACTAATAGGTACTCCTGTATAACTTAAAGTTTTATTAGAAAAATATTTACGAACAATTTTACAGGTTCCTGATTAAGTTGACCGTACCCAAAGGGTAAAAACGGAACCCTATTACTAAGACTTCGTTGTCTGTCTGTCTGTCTCCACGCTGTATCTCACTAACCGTGATAGCTAGAAAGCTGAAATTTTCACAAATTATGTATTTCTGTTGCCGCTATAACAACAAATACTAAAAATAAAAAAAAGATATTATATTAAGGCTGTTGATTTATATTAATTAATTGCAAAATTGTATACTAGTAGCGCCATCTATTAGAAATAATGTGCAACTTTAGTAACTCACACTTGACCATTCCTATTGTACTTTTTTCATAGATAATGGTACGGAACCCTTCATGCGCGAGTCCAACTCGCACTTGGCCGGTTTTTATGGCATAATCTGTTAGATAGCTATCTAGAACTTCATACTGACCGCTAGACTGATATGATTGTTGTTAATCTAAGCTTAAATTTCACAGCAGAATGTGCTTACCGCAGGAACTACTGGAGCGCATTAAAATGTTTCTATGTTTGATATCTCATTTATCGAGGAAAGCTTTAGGCTATTTTTTATCCGTAACTGCTTTTTTGCGTAGTTCCCGCGGAGCTAAAACCTAGCTGGTTCTCAAGATCAGTATGAAGTACCTAAGTGTTCAAAATAGTTAAGAATCTATGAATATGAATTCAAAGACACACAACAAAATGCCTGAAAACAAGAACAAATACTTAAAAAAAAACCAGTTCCCGATTATCAGAATACAAGTCTTGTACACACAACAGCAGGTCAACGTATACGAATCAGTCAAATTTTACTAATCAAACGTTAACCTATCTCCATTGTGATAAGGTTGAAAATCTATTGCAGAAATTTGACAGATTGTGGTAACTTGACGTGCTTAACTGCTTACTTAACACAACAAGCGCAATCATCACAATTTTTTTTTCCATCTTTTAGTTTTTCTCTCTCCTTGTTATCAACAAAACACGACTTGCTTTCTCATAACTTCTGACATTGGCAGAATCGTTGACATCGGCATCGACATAGACGATAGTTTGCCATAACCAAAAATAGAATAGAATAGAACTTGATGTGCTGTCGACTGTACATGTCGGTTACATCGCTGTGCACAAGGAGATTAAGTTCGCGATACTCTCAAGCTGTGTAGAACACAAGCCTTCAGAGTTTCAGAACTTTCTAGATGAACCAGTTTTTGATACGGCTAACGAAACGCTCGCGGCTGTAACGTGAATACTGAACTTGTTCTTTGGAGAAAAACTTCGAAATGTGGCGATGGATGTTGGGTATTATTATATTTGTGTTACAGTGTGATATATTTTATGTTAGTATGGTAAGTGGTAGTGGTAGTGGTAGGTGGCATATTTCCAAAAAAATACCATGGAACACGAATAGTATTAGAATTGACTAGAGAGGACATGGAATTGGTGGATATGGTTTTAGTCAGTAGGAGTCACTACATGAGGTTTTTAGATCATTTTCTATCTAATAAATATAAATGGTCAATATTTCAGTCCAGGCAAAGGTATTTTGTTACAAACAATACCAGCTGTTTTTCTGCGGTTTCACACGTGAACTTCTGCCCGTACTTGGTTAAAATGTACACACAGCTGTATAGCACCTATGCTGTGTGTATAGCATTGAAAGATTTATTAAAATCGGTCCAGTAGTTTTGAAGCCTATAGGATACACACAAACAAATAAATTATTCCTCTTTATTAAATTAGTGTAGAAGTGTAGATAATGTCTCCACATTTCGTACATACAATTATACCTACATAATGATAGTCTGACGCATTGGTTCGGCTTCGAGTACACTCACCTTTCGGTACAAAAATAAATTCATGGGTCTTTGTCATATAATTCAAAATAATCACAGATCAAAGAAGACTTTAGAAAAATATATTTTCAGCTATTTTCATTTTAATCTGAAAAGGCGATGATATTATAACAATAATTAATAGGATGCGATTAATATTTAACGATAATCAAGTTATTTCTGGAATCATGTCAGCAAATTCATAAATAATTGATTGGTGTTTAATATAATTTACGGATACAAAGTGAATGAATTATTAAATTATTAATGTATTGTTAAATCGGTCGATTACCACATCGTTTGATGACACTGCATGCATACTTTATAGGTTTGTGGCATATCTGACTGCCGATTGGTTAATATACAACTATTGTGGATTTCTTTTGGCGGGGGATGTTAAATTTATTACGAAATATTAATTATTTTATTAATTGTTAATACATGATATTTACTTCTGTTAAAAGGTTTATTAAAACACTTAAAAACGTCATTTTGAAATTAGATTAGGCCGATATTTCTCTGATTACCGTGGAAAGAAACACTGAAACTAACTCAAGGGTACTTACTTCCGATCGTGGTTTCATCCGCATTCCGGTGGAGCTCCTTCCATCACCCGGATAAAAAGCGGCCTATGTCCATTTCCAAGGTAATATGCATCGCACTACCCAATTAATTAAAATACATTTTTCTGTACATATTTACAAATAACTTACTATCTAATACATATAAAAAAAAATTAAACCATGGCATCAAAAAACTCCTCTTCATCGCCGCCCACTGGAAGCGTAGCCAAGAGGCTCGCAGTATTGCCACGTTGGATGGCAATGCTTATTTTTTGTCCGAAGTAGAAACCAGCCCTTGGGTCGCTTGAAGTGTCAGCAAGCCGCTTGGCGAAATCCTTAAAACCGGCCAAGTGCGAGTTGGACTCGCGCACGAAGGGTTCCGTACCATTATCTATGAATAAAGTACAATAGGAATGGTCAAGTGTGAGTTATTAAGTTGCATATTATTTCTAATAGATGGCGCTACTACGGCAACGGATATACATCATCTGTGAAAATTTCAGCATTCTAGCTATCACGGTTAATGAGATACAGCCTAGAGGGAGACAGACAGACAACGAAGTCTTAGTAATAGGGTCCCGTTTTACCCTTTGGGTACGGAACCCTAAAAACGAGGTGAGCACTTGGACCTCACGGCCCGAGAGTTACCCAATAGGTTCAGTAGTTTTAGCATAATCGCTTAGCACACAAACTAGTTACTTCGCTTTTATTATACGTGTAAGGATAAGTAAATCCGTATTTCAACAATAATCGCTTAATTAATTTACGTACAGTCAATACTTATGTGGCTTCGGAATTTAATCTAATTAAATTATTAACCGTGTTTTATGTCCGTATAGTGTAATACGCTTTTAAATTGCCGTTCAAGGTTATAACTTCAAATGCTTTAAGTATTACGCATATTATACTAGCTTCCGCCAGCGGTTTCACCCACTTTCTGACGGAACTACTTCCCGTACTCGGATAAAGGTAGCTCATATGCTATTCTGATATAAGCGATATTTTTGCCAAGTTTCATCAACACCCGCCTGGTAGTTTTTGCGTGAAAGAGATTTTTTTGAGGATGTATGTTGTAAGTTTGTAAAACATACATCCTCAAAAAAATCGCATTATTATTATTGATAGTAGGGACGTAGTAGGATATTTGTTTTCTATTTTTAACTTTTCACGATCAAAGAACATTCATGCCAACATTATCTGCCTATATACTTCCAAATATAACACACGGAGCAAGCAAAATGAAATAGGCCGCTAATAAACGATTTAAAACTTAATCATCGTTCTATATTTAAACAGTGCACTCGGCTGTATATTTAGCCAACTTCACATGGTGCCAGTGCTCCGGGCTGTGCAAACATTTATGATATTATTGGTAAAGGTATTAAAGTGCCGATAGGTAATGTGGTAGCATTTATTGGAATTCATTTTTAGGCAAACAAGTGGTAGGACGGATTACTGACGTTGCTACTGCTAGGCTCGTATATTTTGCTTACTTCCATAGTATTATGTCGTATGGAATTTTACTGTGGGGTGCAGCGGCTGACGTACATTCAATCTTCGTTCTCCAGAAAAGGGCAGTTCGCGCAATTTATGGCCTCGGCCCTCGCGAGTCTCTAAGAGAATTATTTAAAGAAATTGACATTCTTACACTACCTTCTCTTTATATTCTAGAAAATATCATGTTCGTACGAAAAAACTTAAATCAATTTATTGTTAAAAGTGATATACATTCGATTAATACAAGAAACAAGCACAAACTAGTAGTTCCGAGATTCAGATTAACGAAATCAAATAAATCGTTTTTAGGGAATTGTGTCCGATTTTACAACAGGCTGCCTAAGTGTGTAACCGATCTCACGGATATAAAATTCAAAAACACTGTAAAATCCACCCTAATTAAAAAAGCTTATTATAAAATTCAAGACTTCGTTGACGATAAAGATATATGGCGCTAATTCATCTCT
>NWSH02000210.1:9455485-9468954 GCA_002382865.2 Heliothis virescens
TTTGCTTACTTCCATAGTATTATGTCGTATGGAATTTTACTGTGGGGTGCAGCGGCTGACGTACATTCAATCTTCGTTCTCCAGAAAAGGGCAGTTCGCGCAATTTATGGCCTCGGCCCTCGCGAGTCTCTAAGAGAATTATTTAAAGAAATTGACATTCTTACACTACCTTCTCTTTATATTCTAGAAAATATCATGTTCGTACGAAAAAACTTAAATCAATTTATTGTTAAAAGTGATATACATTCGATTAATACAAGAAACAAGCACAAACTAGTAGTTCCGAGATTCAGATTAACGAAATCAAATAAATCGTTTTTAGGGAATTGTGTCCGATTTTACAACAGGCTGCCTAAGTGTGTAACCGATCTCACGGATATAAAATTCAAAAACACTGTAAAATCCACCCTAATTAAAAAAGCTTATTATAAAATTCAAGACTTCGTTGACGATAAAGATATATGGCGCTAACTCATCTCTGCATGTGTGGCTTCCCTGGCAATTAAACTAGTTTTTCTTCTCTTTTTGCATTGTATAGATTTACAGTTTACCTTTCAGTTGCATTGTATAATTTTATCAGCCTACTATTGTTATGTAATAGAATGTTTGTGAACAAATTATTTTTTTTAAAAAAGAGTGTCCATGGAGTTTCTTGCCGGCTCTTCTCCATGAGATCAACTTTTTGGAACCGTGCAACTACTTAGTGTGACGTTTCATAGGAGCCTGCAAAGGCCTATTTGAAATAAAAACATTTGACTTTTGACTTTTGACTTTTGATTTATTTGATGGATTGTAAAATTATTAATTTACAGATATTTTTCAAGTAGCATAGCTAGTTGTGTCAGTTTGATTTTTTACATATTTATTTAATTGATGTAGTTCACCCTTCTCAGTGATGGTGACAGTTTAACTTAGTGCATTGTGAAAGTTTCAAAATGAATAAGATTCTGGGGCCACTTACTGCTACTTTTGGAAATACATTAGTGCTAAAGCATTTATTTACATCAAATCTTTTGTATATTACAGGCATGAAGTTTCATTATAAAGTGACGTCACAAATTAACCCTACAATTTGTACAGGCCAGTCGTAAAACACGGTGTAATGTACGCATCAGTATAATAAATCACCCGAAATGAGTATCACTTGTAGTCATTATGTGGAGGCTTAAATTGTGCTCCTGTGTAATTTCTATAAGTACAGGGTTGTTGACCGAAGAACTGACTATCGTCATTAATGGCTATTTAATATATACAACAACACCTGAACTTATGACACGACCAATCTACCAAGAACACTGGCGAAGAAGAATATTAGACCATTTTTGGGTATGATCCCGTAATTTTTGCCGACTTATGGCTATAAGGCTGCAAACTTATGGAGTGAGGAGTAGCATAATTTCAAATCAATCAGCTTGAGATAGATTACAATTCTAAGAGAAGAGAAGGTATCGGTTCATTTGGTATAACGACTGACAAAAAATAAAAAATGCCATATTCTAAAGTGTACCTTAACGTCAATGAAATATCTTTCTAAAATCTTACTAGCTTTGCCAGCACGATGGCTGAATAAGAAAATAAAAATCTGAAGAGAAAACATGGCACTGTTGGTGATTCAAAATACCTTATACTGCGGACATAGATAGCAAACAATGGTATCTAGATTATTAATTATTCACTCAGCAATAAAAACATTCGAATTGAAAACACCTTTTTGGAAATTCGTATAAAAATAAAAGTTTCAATAGCACAACTAAAAGAGCCTTCGTATGCGACAACACCAATTTGTATAAAAATCATCCCTTGTCAGAAATACTTGACAGGTACACGAAAAGGCATATAGAGGATATTAAAATAAGAAAATAAAATATATAAGGCGAAAAGTTCATCCTTTTTAGACATGAAGTCGAATGGGGAGTGTTTCTTTTCAGGAGTAATTTTATCATTATTGTTATTTTATTTTTCTCTTTATACGGGTGCTTGGAGTAGTTGAAGAGCTCATGGCTAAGTCAAAGTCGCACGGATCGATCGATCATAAGGTAAAGCAACGCCTGACACGGTCGATCCATGGATGAGTGACGATCTTGTCATAACGTGTTCTTCTTGTGTAGTGCAGAGTCATAAATTTTGTACTGTCTAGTAGCTAGTGTTAACGATATACTCGTATGTCCTACATATGGTTTTGGCTGAGTAATATATGACATTACTAGCTCTTCCTCGGGTAACCTCGGGGTTTTACCCATGTCCCGGATAAACGACTTCGCTCAGATGGGTAAAAAGTGGCTTGTGTCTTTTCTTAGATTCTAGACTTAGGGTGAAGCCAAACGAGCGTAATTTTGTAAGTTGTGAGTAGCAGAATTTCGGTCGCAGAAAATCTGCTACATTCGGTTTCATAAAAAAATCCTATTTGATTTGCTCGTTTGGCCTCAGCCTTACTGTGTACCATATACTTTAATCGGTTCTATAAAATTATGTAGCCAGCGGTAGCGATTTTCTTTTTACAATCTTCCTTAAATTATTGCATTCCCTTTTTAAATATTAACGCACAAATTGAGTTTCATACCAAAAAAACCTCTTTTGATGTAGTTGTAATTAACTTGGTGACAGAAATAAAATCTCTTCCAAAAATAGAAAAAGAGCCTAATTAATCATTTTCGGAATTTATTCAAAGGGCAACGACAAAAGTAATATTGAAAATTTATAATTCAACCGTTGAATAATTAACATATTGATTGGAGGATCAAAGGGAGGTGTGGGGGGTTCAATTAGCACGACAGGTACCTCCTCTCACCTCCAAGACAAATTTAACTAAACAGACAACGTTGTAAGATATTTTGCCTTTTGCCTGTACTCAAAATGTCTCGTGTTTTCGACTGTAGCAAATGTTCTTCTCTCTATTGCTACTTTGTAAAGAACGTGAGGGTTTTAAATTTTCATTCTGAGATAAACGGCATTTAAGTTGGTTTTCTCAATTTAAGAAAAAACACATTTAACCATTTATGTGTGGTTTTCTTACTCACGCGTAAATGGCTATGTGGATTTTGATGACACTTGAATATCACTAGTTCTCTCGGGATGAAGGTGTAACCACGGGTGGATGCTAGTATAACCAAAAGCATCTATCTTGTTGGGTTCAAATGATTAAATGCGAAAAATAATAACAAATAGCGTTTTTTATGCGAACAATAATAAGCTCTCATCGAAATCAAATACGAGCATAAACTCCCATCCACGCATCCACGCCAGCAGGTCAACTTACCCGAATCTGTAAAATTTTACCAATCGAACATTAACCTTCCACTATTGAAATAGAAGGTCGAAAATCTTTTGAAGAAATTTAACAGATTGTAGTAGGTCATTGTGACAGCACAATGACCTGTCTGTTCATATCAGAAAGATCGACGCTCTTGTACCTTCGGCAGAGGGGAGGACTCGTTAACGTCTCCGGTTAGTTAAATTCTCCAAGCAGCAAATATCTAAATACGACCGTTTGTTTGTCCGAACGCCCACGTTTGCTAACCCTGCTTTGTCAAGGCTGACACTTTACTAATTGCATTTCAGATAAACCCACGGGTATTGCAGGGTTAAATAATATAGGTGTGTTATTGTTATAATTAGTTTCTATTTGTGGGGTTTATTATTCATGAGGTTATTGTTTCCTGAAGTGATCTTTGAAGGTGGTTAATTACACGTTTACCATTGGCGTTGGTAATTAATTATCTAAGCGCCACTTTCAAAGGTTCCACGTAGCTACCTGAGAGATATCTACTGCTATAGCAAAATAGTCAAACTTGAAAACATTTCTATGGCAGTATCTGTTAAATAGTTGTTTAGAACTTTATCTAGAACCTGTGAAACTGGTCGAATAGGATGGTAAGTAGGATTTCATATTGGCACTTACTTCTTGCTGGCGGTGTAGATAACCAGCCTAATAATTAGTTAGGTGAAAATTTTACTTATGTGGTTTTCCAAGGCCGATCTTACCAGTAGGTACCTATTCGCGTCTCCATATGAAATGCTATCTCAATCGTTTTAGTAATAAAATTGATTCTTTAAATTGGATAGCATTTACTTAACACAACGTCCTCTTAATGGACTTAGGAACATAATTGTTCCCCTTTTAAAACTCCCATGATACAAAGCTTCCATAATGGCTCATAAGCGATACCATAACCACCATAGCCCCCGTAATACCACACCATGACGTCATACGAACACCACTACGATACGGCGCCATTACTACGCATGTTAGTGGTGATGACGCTATTAACGGATTATGGGGCACCTCTAGTTCAGGGATGGCAAACCTTCGGCACAATCTCGCGAGGAGAACATATATTTGGCCAATTTTGCCATTCTCAAGTTGGTTATACTATAGTATGACTGCGCAACAGTTTAAATGTTATAAACAGTTACCTAACTGAACAAAATTCTGCTGAGCATGAACGAAGCATCAAATGACAGACTTGAGAGAAGTACAGTAGTTATTTGACGAGAAATGTATCTTCAATTCGTAAAAAAACTCGGCCAATTGCACTTACATAAGTTCTATTAAGCTTACTGTCCCTACCATGTTTCTAGTGCAGTTAGAAAAAAAATATATCTTGAATAAACACCACTATAAGTAATTATCTTTTAAGATACATTTGTCAAAAGGTTCGCCACCCCTGATCTAGTGAGTGCGTACTGATAATATCTCTGTGGTCACAATCCACTGGTCGCAATTAGAAATTGCGATGTATATGGCCTCATATCAAAGACGACTTATGATTTCACTAATGTATTAGTAGAATTACACACTTACACAGCACGTTTTATAGGTTGTGTTAACGAAAATTCGTTCAATAGTGTAGTTTAGACTCTAGACAACTTAAGTACTGGTCAAAAAAAAGCTAAACTGCCTATTTGAAGTTCTACATAAATATAATTTTATGATCTGACTGTTTTATGGTGCAACTGTCAATTGCAGTCAGTCGGTAGGTACCAANGAATTTATTCAAAGGGCAACGACAAAAGTAATATTGAAAATTTATAATTCAACCGTTGAATAATTAACATATTGATTGGAGGATCAAAGGGAGGTGTGGGGGGTTCAATTAGCACGACAGGTACCTCCTCTCACCTCCAAGACAAATTTAACTAAACAGACAACGTTGTAAGATATTTTGCCTTTTGCCTGTACTCAAAATGTCTCGTGTTTTCGACTGTAGCAAATGTTCTTCTCTCTATTGCTACTTTGTAAAGAACGTGAGGGTTTTAAATTTTCATTCTGAGATAAACGGCATTTAAGTTGGTTTTCTCAATTTAAGAAAAAACACATTTAACCATTTATGTGTGGTTTTCTTACTCACGCGTAAATGGCTATGTGGATTTTGATGACACTTGAATATCACTAGTTCTCTCGGGATGAAGGTGTAACCACGGGTGGATGCTAGTATAACCAAAAGCATCTATCTTGTTGGGTTCAAATGATTAAATGCGAAAAATAATAACAAATAGCGTTTTTTATGCGAACAATAATAAGCTCTCATCGAAATCAAATACGAGCATAAACTCCCATCCACGCATCCACGCCAGCAGGTCAACTTACCCGAATCTGTAAAATTTTACCAATCGAACATTAACCTTCCACTATTGAAATAGAAGGTCGAAAATCTTTTGAAGAAATTTAACAGATTGTAGTAGGTCATTGTGACAGCACAATGACCTGTCTGTTCATATCAGAAAGATCGACGCTCTTGTACCTTCGGCAGAGGGGAGGACTCGTTAACGTCTCCGGTTAGTTAAATTCTCCAAGCAGCAAATATCTAAATACGACCGTTTGTTTGTCCGAACGCCCACGTTTGCTAACCCTGCTTTGTCAAGGCTGACACTTTACTAATTGCATTTCAGATAAACCCACGGGTATTGCAGGGTTAAATAATATAGGTGTGTTATTGTTATAATTAGTTTCTATTTGTGGGGTTTATTATTCATGAGGTTATTGTTTCCTGAAGTGATCTTTGAAGGTGGTTAATTACACGTTTACCATTGGCGTTGGTAATTAATTATCTAAGCGCCACTTTCAAAGGTTCCACGTAGCTACCTGAGAGATATCTACTGCTATAGCAAAATAGTCAAACTTGAAAACATTTCTATGGCAGTATCTGTTAAATAGTTGTTTAGAACTTTATCTAGAACCTGTGAAACTGGTCGAATAGGATGGTAAGTAGGATTTCATATTGGCACTTACTTCTTGCTGGCGGTGTAGATAACCAGCCTAATAATTAGTTAGGTGAAAATTTTACTTATGTGGTTTTCCAAGGCCGATCTTACCAGTAGGTACCTATTCGCGTCTCCATATGAAATGCTATCTCAATCGTTTTAGTAATAAAATTGATTCTTTAAATTGGATAGCATTTACTTAACACAACGTCCTCTTAATGGACTTAGGAACATAATTGTTCCCCTTTTAAAACTCCCATGATACAAAGCTTCCATAATGGCTCATAAGCGATACCATAACCACCATAGCCCCCGTAATACCACACCATGACGTCATACGAACACCACTACGATACGGCGCCATTACTACGCATGTTAGTGGTGATGACGCTATTAACGGATTATGGGGCACCTCTAGTTCAGGGATGGCAAACCTTCGGCACAATCTCGCGAGGAGAACATATATTTGGCCAATTTTGCCATTCTCAAGTTGGTTATACTATAGTATGACTGCGCAACAGTTTAAATGTTATAAACAGTTACCTAACTGAACAAAATTCTGCTGAGCATGAACGAAGCATCAAATGACAGACTTGAGAGAAGTACAGTAGTTATTTGACGAGAAATGTATCTTCAATTCGTAAAAAAACTCGGCCAATTGCACTTACATAAGTTCTATTAAGCTTACTGTCCCTACCATGTTTCTAGTGCAGTTAGAAAAAAAATATATCTTGAATAAACACCACTATAAGTAATTATCTTTTAAGATACATTTGTCAAAAGGTTCGCCACCCCTGATCTAGTGAGTGCGTACTGATAATATCTCTGTGGTCACAATCCACTGGTCGCAATTAGAAATTGCGATGTATATGGCCTCATATCAAAGACGACTTATGATTTCACTAATGTATTAGTAGAATTACACACTTACACAGCACGTTTTATAGGTTGTGTTAACGAAAATTCGTTCAATAGTGTAGTTTAGACTCTAGACAACTTAAGTACTGGTCAAAAAAAAGCTAAACTGCCTATTTGAAGTTCTACATAAATATAATTTTATGATCTGACTGTTTTATGGTGCAACTGTCAATTGCAGTCAGTCGGTAGGTACCAACACAGAATAAAGATGTACCAGTAATGAAGCTAAGCCTTGTTGTCAAAATGATGACGTAGGCACCATCGAAGCCGTAGGGTTGTCATTTGGTAGTACTGACATAAACGTCTGTCAAAATTTAGTTCCTATTTTGGTCAAATGCTAGCTGGCGGAGTTCTTCTTTGTGTGTCAGTCAGCACTAGTAAAAGGTACATAAATGCTCGTCAATGCGTATGAGAGTGTGAGTGTGACGTTACGAACTTTAGTAGGTAGGTTCCCAACTGTTCTACATATATTTAAACTGTGGTACCAATGAGTTGAAAACTGTCATCTGTCGACTGCACCAGAGATGCAGTGGTACTATACTTGAATGTCTGTGACCCTTCTAATATCTATTCGATAATTCGGTACGGCCCGGTTCAACAAGGTATTTTAGACGAAATTGGTAACGGAACCTCTATTATTTTTCGTTAATCTAACATTTAGATTTATTCCAATTAAATAACTTAACACAAGGAAGGAAGGAGTCCTTAAATCTCACGCCTTATGGACACGTATTATGGATCCAAAGTAATAAAAAAAAAACTTTTCAGAAAATGTCGCGGCAGTGGTTACATAGAGGTATTACGAAAGAATTCGCACATCAAAGTTGTAAAACCGTAACATACTCGTACAAGGTAACATCGTAAATCATTGCTGAAATATTTTCGGCATTCGTTACCGTCGCATTCAAAGTACGGCTGTCGAAACAAATGTCAAATTTATTTATGTTAGAACAATTTTTCAGAGCCGTGAAACTTGGGAAGTATGCTTTTGATATCAGTCGTATACGTCCGAGTATTTGTGTCATGGAGTTCAAATGATTCCGATAGAATTTATATCACGATTTTAGAGTTAAATGAAAGTCACATTAGTAACTTAATTCGTATGGACTCTTTATTTCCTGTCAACAGTTATACATTATAAAAAGAAACTGAGGGCTAGTTTCAGCGGTTCCAGGTAAAGTTTTAAATAAAGCCATAGAAAACACATCTTAATTGCATTAAGTGGTACCTCATCGGATTCGTTAATTATGTTATGTCTCCATAATTTATCTAAATAAACTTCTCAATATTTTAGTTATAGTCAGAGATGTCTTACTTTCATATGAATTTTCATGTCTGAGTAGATAACTTCAGAAGTTTGACCATGTGAAATGAAACTACAATCCGTCTAGGAGTGTAGACAGTCCACTGAAAAATCACTCAAGTAAGACACTAATAACACACACAACACTATATACCAGACAATTGAATTCAGAACCTCCTTCACCTAATATAACAACAAAGGACAGTGGCTCCCTCAAGCGGTCGGAAGGATAACATGGGACAATAAACACCATTAATCAACCCACAACGCAGTCTCCGACAAGCAGATGCTACCGAGAAAATGGCCGGCTAGTCCGTCTACTTCAAAATATAATAAGTTAAGGAGTACAGTTCTGTCTGTTCGTCTCGAAGTTCTAATTCAATTATTTTTATGTTACTGCACCGGTTCTGGTTCTATTAAAGTAAATGTGGCAGATGTTTTAGGTAATTTAAACCGACCCCTTCAAAAAGGAGGTTTTCAATTCTAAAAGTATTTTTTTCATTTGTTTTATTTTCTTTTTTGTTTTGGTGCAAAAATATAATGCATTTGGGTGACTTTTTACTGACGTGGCGTAAAAGTTTGTGATATTAATGATGACACATATATTTTATTTCACGTTCTTATTCATAAACTGCATTACTTTCTGATAATTTTACGCTTTTCATTTTAAATTACAATCCCTTAAAATTATCCTGCTTTTATACAATTTTGTACGGATCAGTGTCAACGCAAATCCAAATTGAACAAATAGGAATAATTTAAGAAGCAGTATTTGTTTAAACTTTGGTCGCAAAATATAAAATTCATGTTAGAACCGGGCGGCTCGAGGCAGCTGCGCTTAAACTTTTATAAGTTAAGATACACAGTTATGTTTTGTGCTTAAAGTCGCTGAATAAATAATATTGTCTTTCTGTGGTTTAGAAAAGTATCAGGATTCGGCCTATTTTGAGGAAATTGGTCACCACTGGCAAGAAAAGTTATCACAACGAGACGTTATCAAAGTAACGATAAAAAAATTACTTGATTAAAAAAATCTGCATCAATATAATATTATATTCAAAAAGGAAGGGAAAGATGGAGTACCTGAACTCTAAAACCTAAAAGCAATGTTTTTGCTCAAATTGCTAATTCAAAATTGCTTTTCTGATGCCTGCATATTATATCTCCCATCAGGCAAGCGATACATTCCATTTTTTTTTCTTAACACGAACACATCCCTATGAATCAAAATAATCATAAATGCTCAATTATTTTTAAATACGCGACAGGACCCTTAATCCTAAAGCTCTGAATACACTTACCATCTAAACCAACCACTTCAATAATAAAAATGACACCAAGTAACAGAAACTCCCGAGATTCTTTGACTCTGTCCCTATTACGTACTCGTATATTAATTCCTTGTCGACCTCGCATGGTACGTGTCGCGATGCTAATACCCCCAGGCTAGGTGGTGGGGGGCCTGATGACGTAGTTATGACGTCACCAGTACATAAATTAATCTTTCGTACCAATTCACTTTATTGCTGGGGAGAATGCTTTTTTAATCTTTATCCGGATGATTCAATTTTTTTGTTGAGTTCCTGTGAATTCTGTTTGTGGCTGTGATTTTTGTTTTGCTAAAAGATGAAAGATATAGGTGCCTGTAATTTTTACCCTCCAGCATTATTTTATCTTCAAAGATAATCATACTTACCTATTACTCACATCATAATTAAAATGGCAAATAAACACTTTCATACCAATCATTACCTAATTATTATTTATTTATTAATAGCCACATATTTCACAGTGCAAAACGGATCCAAAATTACAACTACTTCTTGAATGATATTTATTTGCGGCACGCATACTATTGCGTTTCAATCAGCAATCACTTGACAGGGAACCAGTTAAATTACCTAACGGCAAAAAGAGCTAAGCTAGAAAACTCTTCTGTCTGTATCCACTATCAGTTTCCTAATCCACAAAAAAGGATATTTAATACAGTCCCACATTAAAAGTTTGGCGTTAAGTGTTAGATAATATTCTCAAAGTCCCAACAGCTCATGAATTGTGCACAATATGGCTTAAAGTCCCGTTGATAACGCCCAACCGTCGGTCGTAGTAAAATGTGCAAACGAGCGACCGACTTTTATCATTACCTCCTCAACCACATTTTGAGTTTTAGAACGCGGCTACTTTAGTTAGAGGTTCTTTTTAAAAAAAAGTTAATGATGCTGGATTTAGCTTTGTTTTGAAGAATTTTGGAGTCCCTAGAGGCATAGCATTTGCTAGAACTGTATTAGCCTTTATTTATCTTTGAATTAGACCAGGCAAGACGTGTTCATTTTGAAAAACAAGATGACTTGTTTTGCGTAATACCTTTTATTACTATATGTTCATTAATAGCTTTATTTGACAATTTAAATTGTTAAATTTTATGTATTCACCTGCGCTGTAAGGAATTTAATTCACTTACAAAGTACGCTGAATATCAAGCTTCTGTCAATAAAATACTCGTATAAATAAGATATCACATTCCGGAACATTCGAGAATTACGTATCCGATTGTGCACAGTTCACTTGTTCCCAATCCGGATCTTAACCCTTCCGCGCCGTGGCATCAAACAAAGGCACCAAATACCTGTCGTTTGCTTCACGCTTCTAAGATAAACATCGTCTTCGCAACTTCCCAAAACGGTCTCTTTGTTGGCTCACTTTGAATCCCTTAATCTGGACCTGAGTCTTGCTTACCTTATTACTTTGACGAGACGTTTCGAGTGCAAACACCCTTTGGTTAGGCGTATATTGATGTGAAAGGGTTGCTTGTGGTTGGAGGGTTATTGGCAAATGTTCTTTGTTGAACGAAGGATTGGATAGGTGATCTCATAGATGGCTTTAGTTTAGTGCGTTTAGGTCTGACCGCTATTAACCGCTGCTGCAGATATTTAGACGTTTACCAATACCATATTCTATGTTAAGTGGCCTATTTCTATAGAGACATTTGTCAACAGAAGCGAGATTGTAAAAGCCCAAGCAAAAAGGCGAGGTATACTCAAACACGTAGAAGGTATGAATCTATACTAATATTATAAAGCTGAAGAGTTTTTTTGTATGTTTGTTTGTTTGTTTGAACGCGCTAATCTCAGGAACTACTGGTCCGATTTAAAAAAAATCCTTCAGTATTAGATAGCCCATTTATCGAGGAAGGCTATAGGCTACTTTTTATCCGGGTGCGCACAGTAGTTTCCACGGAAAACCGGATGAAACCGCTGGCGGAAGCTAGTCTATTGATAACTATGAAACCTTTTTGAAGTCAGCTTCATAAATAGCAGTAGTTATAAAAGTCACGTACTCCAATAACTTATAAAGGGTGAAAAATAAAAAGGTAACCTACCATAGACAAGTTGCCTACTCATCGCTTCGTTCGTGATAAACTGAGCAAAGTTCGTGTAACGGAACGCGAGACTATATTCTTATTCTAGAAGAATTTAAATGTAAAATATTTTCTTATTTTAAAACTTTAGAACATATTTTTGAGAAAGTTAAGTAAGCTGTTTAAAGTCACGTTCGTGTTATGTATGGCTTTATGAGTGAATGAGAGATGTTTCAACCAAGTTCTGCCTTAGGGAACTAAGTACTTTACACAAGGGAAACCTTTACTGCATGTATTCCCACTTTATAGAAGTTGGCTTTTATTTCATTACTCCAATTTTTTTAATCTCTCATTATTATTCCCACTTTTACTGTACAGACGCCACGTACATTAGGCTACCATAATATGTCAAAATTCAACCTTATCATATCACAATAGAATGAAAAGTTAATGTTCGATTGTTAAAATTTTACATATTCGGGTAGGTGACTTGCAGACGTCTGTACGTACCTATCTACGAATAAAAACTCTGCCCCCAAAATGGGAAAAAAATCTATTGCGACTAAATGCCCATTTACACATTGCGATTTCATTGCCCGTTGCTTGCCATTTTATTGCAGGAATACTTACTACTAATACTACGTTTACACAGTGCAAGTAGCATCTTGCTGCAATAAAATGGCAAGCAACGGGCAATGAAATCGCAATGTGTAAATGGGCCTTTAATCCTATTTTATTGACCAAAAACTTCATTAACTAACGCCAACCTCTCAACTGCACCTTAGCTTAGAGCGAATTCTCTAAGCACATAAAACTGCACAATACAATACAATTCTTATCGCGAATACTTTAATTAACAACACGAAACTAATACCCAAGTCCTTTGAGATAGCCGAAGATTCGTTAGATCTCTTTTGTTCTCTCCCACCCTTGAGACCGACTCAGACAACGATATTGTGGCCGTGACGCCAATATTAAGTCGAAATTCTCGAGAATATAAGAGTAATACAATAACAACAATTTTACGCGTCTTTTGGGAATGTTGTTACTGTCTTGGAGTAATAGAGCGAGTGAAATAATAGGTGTTTAATAAAGTTTGACGGTTTCGTGAACTTGGCATCAATAGGACACGTTACTGTCTGGCCTCGCGTCTTTGAAACAGTGTAATGGCCTTAGTAAGAGCATATGAGGGTATTGACATCGGGCCAGTTTTCTTTTTATTCCATTACGTGTATTTATGGCCGTTCCCAATTATGTATCTATCTGTTGATTTGCTTACTACAGATTTTGACGTTAGCTGCTTTATACAAGTAATGTCAAATTCTTATCTCTAGTAACCAAATTGACCGACTGATAGGTTATTGAATTCCGCAGTTAATCAGGAATACACCATAGCTACTACCCAAGACTTTATCAGCCTTATATTATGGATGCGAAAATAACTCCTGTCTGTCGCGCTTTCGCCATAACTAACTACCGAACGAATTTAAACAGATATGCAGTCTGGAACCCGAAAAAGGACAAAGGATTTGTACTTTTTATCCGGGTGCGACAACTGGGTCCCTTGAGTCGTGGGTGAAACCACTACTAATATTTTCTTCACTGGTAGTTACGTATAGACGACAGCAGGGGCCTGAGTCTGTTTCTTAAACTTAAGGAACAACCAGTTTTCATTACAATTAGAGTCAA
>NWSH02000210.1:9469054-9487311 GCA_002382865.2 Heliothis virescens
ATTTTCATTGAATTTTCATACGTGTGACACATAATTGTAGTTACGGAATCATCCCCCAGGTCAATGTATACGAATCTGTCAAATTTTACCAATCAAACATTAATCTACCCCTATTGCGATAAGGTTGAAAATCAATTGCAGAAATTTGATTGATTGTGGTAACTTGATGAGCTGTCGTCTGTACATCACAATCCAATACCTACATACACCTATCAACTATACTATAAAACTTATCACGAATATCACACAAAGTCAATTAATTCTCTCATCTAACTGTCCACGACCATGGCTCGGCTGATCACTTTCCGAACCCCTGAGGCTTGTTATTCCTGTTTAATGAAAAGACAATTAGTTTTGAAAATTGTTTCCCGTTAGCTGAAGTAAACATAGTATTTAGTTCTTAACTGTGTAACGAAGCTGTAGTTTCACTGGTTTGTATGTATTTATGTTTGTTGATGATATTCCAAGCAAAAACATACCTATAGGATATGGTGAAAGGCAGGCGTTTTTGGGGTTCGTGTAATTTTGACGTTCGAAAAGTGCTGTTTTTCGGCCTACTTTGAATAAATGCTTTTTGATTTTATGATTTTGATGTTTGTTCCTCTTTTACGCAAAAACTACCGAAAAGATATAGATGGAACTTGACCGTGATATATGTACCTTATACAGGGTGTCCCAAAACTCAACGATAATCTGAGACCGGATGAAAGGCCAAGTTATACCAGTCCTGGGCTAATTTAAAAAAGAAATCCATATCACTCAGTTCAGCGATTAAGTTAACTTATTTTATTAAATTAATAATGTTTTTTGCATTAATTTGTAGTTGTGATTAATATCATCGTTAATGAAGATCAGGACATTAAAAAAATTACAGCGAAATTGTGACATTGGTGATCACAGGACTTGAAAACGCGACCAAGGGTGTCGAGTTTCAACTTTAAAAAAAAAAATGTTTTTTTTTATGACACCCTGTATATCAGAATAACATATAGACTACTTTTTAACCGAGTGCAAAAAGTAGTTTCCTCGGGAATTGGGTGAAACTGCTGGCAGAAGCTAGCATAGAATCAAAACTTTTTTTTATTATCCTGGAAAAAAACGTTTCTTCCCAAAACAACCCGTAATGCCTTATAACGTTATGATTAAACACAAACATCTATTTCATACAAGATACATTAAAAATAAGGCAACCAGCTATCTATTTTTGAGATACCTACTTCCTTCGGTTAGATGACGTCACATTATTGATTTTGTGCTAAAATAGTATCTATAACAACGAGTAAACAAAGCCGATGTCGCTTCGTGCTATACTTTACTGTTTTATGACGTCAGTGGCCTTTGTATGTACTATAGAACAAACTTAGGACAAAATCTTCTACTCAGAAGAGTTTAATTGAGACCAGTACGATGATTAGTAGGTAATTCATAAACTTCTTCAGTCATCATCATCCGAGTGTTATCCCGGTTGCTAACCTTTCGGGCCCGGGGTCCGCTTTCCTACACCTTCTCCTCCACTTCGCACGATCTTCGGCATCCCTTGTGGTTACTCCATTGGCACGCATGTCACCCCTTACGACGTCAAGCCAGCTTTTCCTGGGTCTACCCAGTCTGCCCCAGCCTGGCGGAGGCGCCATGGCTTGACATTTGTTCCCTACGTAAGTGGCCGATTTCCGTAAAACGTGGCCGTACCAACGTAAGCGATACTCTTGCAGTTTGTCTGCATGTCACGGACATGAATGAATCATAAACTTCTTCAGTGGAGTCACTTAAGCTTTGACTTCTAACTCGCTTTCCACTTGCTTAGACAGTTGTTATTACCCTAGTAGTTACTAATTACCTTTATTTTCAAGGTCATCGTTGCAGTGGACCTTGAAGGTCATCTTTTCAGATATTGTATTGCCCATTCAATCTTCGAATCATAGTTCACACGTTAGTGAAAGTAATTGTACTTGCATGAATTACGGGTGACCTAAATGTTGCAGACAATCATATCAAAAATTCGCGGAACATTTTGACAACAAATTCTTCCATTACAATATTTAAATTGTATTAATATTTAAAAGCAAAAATGTTCTCAGTCAAGTTAACTTATGATAATTCAACGAAGCAATGTGAAAAATTAAAACCATCTTAAGTTGTATTCATAACTAGCCGTTTTCCCGCGGTTTCACTCGCATCCCGTGGGAATTACTGCCCGTACCCTGATAAAATATAGCCTATGTCACTCGTGGATAATGTAGCTTTCGAATGGTGAAAGAATTTTTAAAATCGGTCCAGTAGTTTTTGAGCCTATTCATTACAACCAAACAAACAAACAAACAAAGTTTTCCTCTTTATAATATTANCGTGGATAATGTAGCTTTCGAATGGTGAAAGAATTTTTAAAATCGGTCCAGTAGTTTTTGAGCCTATTCATTACAACCAATTACAACCAATTACAAACAAACAAACAAAGTTTTCCTCTTTATAATATTAGTATAGAAAAATATTTGCGAACAAAATCTAGGCCACGCTCTCTGGGCCACTGGAAGTGTCTGCGAATTTAAAATTAAAATCGTGAACTTTGACCTGCACTTGTCTGAGTTGCATGGTCGGCAAAATAGCTGGCTTTCATGTATTTTTCTTTATAATACACTGTTAAGAGATAATAAGTATCTCCACACATTATACTTACTCAAGATATATTTATATTGACTAGAAATAAATACTCTGATGGTTGATTACGAAAATACTTAGACGCTAAAAGAGATATCAGATTCCACCCTTTTTATGAAATTATACAAAGAATGGAAGAAGAAACATATTACAATGACTAATTTAGAATCATTAAATTATTAGAACCTTTTATTTTGTATGGGAAAAATGAGAGATGACCCCTCCCGCTGTTGATGCAGGGAGTGTCAGACTTTTACTGACTAAAATCCACCCATTTTGTGTGCAAGGGCATTTTCAGAACCTAGTCTTCACATTTGTAATGGATTACTAAAATACCGCTATCTCCTAGATATATCCCATACGTGAATATTTTTATTAGCTGATTAAACACGTATAATAATATATGTATTAGCTTCAGTCACGACTCTCGAAATTCGATCAAATACAATAGCAAACTTGTGGATGTAGGTAATTCAATTTGTAGCAGACTGTTTGACTGTTCAAATGAGTTATTTGATTAGCGATAATTTGATTATAACATTTAATGAAGAATATGTATTGGTTTACGTAGTTAGCTATAGTAGGAACTAGAGCAGACGTGAAATTGGTAGGAACTAGAACATTATGACGATTTTGTAGGTAAGTTAAAGGTTAGGATAAAAATTAAGGTAATGTTTCCCTTTTAGCGGTATGGGAAACTCCAGCCAAAACCACACTTTATAAAAATATCATGTCACTACATTTTCTGTAGACTTTTGAATAGAAAATAGTTACAGCTATTGGAAAGGGCTTGACAAAATGTTCAGTCAACACATTGGTACATTGGTTGTTTTCCTCGTATTCGATTTAACTTAAACACAAACTGCGCAGGTTTTCTTCTGCAGGTACGTAGTGTTTTGTTTCCTTATTGTCTCCACAAATAGAATCTTTGTAATAAAATATCACGTCAACACATCTGATAGCAGTTATACTTTAAGCGCATATTACCGTTTTGCAATCCAGCTAATAGTTATGCAGCTCCACTGAATATTGATATAATATTGTAGTCTAAGTAAATAGATTAACTATGTCAATGAAATAGATGGGACAATTAATGACGTGATTAGTGCCTAATTTATACTCGACACCCTAATAGACTGTTAAGTAGGTGAAGCATCTGGTGTATGGACATAATGTCTTGAGGATTAGGGACTAAAGATATGACATATTATGCATAACTGATTGCGTGCATATGAAATCTATACTCTATACTCCTATATCAATACTGCCTCGTTGGTTTAGTGGTCGCATAGCCGACTGCTGTGCACGAGGTCTCGGGTTCGATTCCCGGGACGGGCCGAAATCGCTTTGTGGGTTTTAGAAACTTTCACAAAACAGCCCGGAGTTGAAAGTTGGTGATTGATTCACCCGTGCATCGGAGAGCACGTTAATGTCGGTCCTGCGCCTGATCTCTCTCCGGTCGTGTCGGATTGCCGTCCCATCGGGCTATGAGAGTAAGGGAATAGGGAGTGCACCTGTGTCTGCGCAAATGCTTGTGCACTATAATATGTCCTGCGCAGCTGGCTAATCTCCTAATATGAGAACAGCCACCGTGGTCGACAATCGGCTAGGACGCTATTATATCAATAGAGGAGTATAAATAATAAATATAATGATGAGGAAACAGTTTTTTTTGTTTCTTTATTTGTACTATTAAGGCACCAAAACTACTGAACTAATTTAAAAAAAAAACTTTAACTTTTGGTAAGTTAGATTATTCCCAAATAACATAAGCTATATTTGTCCTTGTGCGAGAAAATGTTCTCCAGGATGCGAGTAAAACCGAAGGGTAAACAGCTCATCTGTGATATGAGCGAAGAAATGTAAAAGTTTTATAGGTACATGAAAAAAGTACTCAGTCCAAAATCGATAATTACTTTCATCAAATAAATTGAGAACATTTCTGAATATGATTACTACATTTTGCTCAAAAGATATTTTCATTTCACAGGAATATTAATCATACTGATTTGTAATTATTGGCTTTCTTCAGAATACATTTCAAATTCGTTAATTACCACGCTTGCTCAATGCAGGTTGGTAATTTCAGACTTTACAGTCTAGGTAACCTTGAAATGTTTTCCTTCACCCTAAGCCCTTGGTTCCTAAGATATAATTAAACATACTTACATATCATATCTTAAGTCGTGGTGGCCTAGTGGTTAGTGTGTGGGTTCGATTCCAGGTCAGGCAAGTACCAATGCAACTTTTCTAAGTTTGTATGTTACTTTCTAAGTATATCTTAGACACCAATGGCTGATAAAAGGTGAAGAAAAACATCTTGAGGAAACCTGGACTATAAGTTTGAAATCGCCAACCCGCATTGAGCAAGCGTGGTGATTAACGCTTAATCCTTCTCCGTGTGGGAGGAGGCCTGTGCCCAGCAGTGGGACGATAAAAAGGCTAGTAAAAAAAAATCATATCCTCGCATATATAACATAAGGAAGTATTGATGATACTCAGAATTAATAAATATCGGCACTAAAGAAAAAATCCCCATCATTAGTCACAGACACCTAACAGTTGCAAGGCAAAAAAGGATTTAATCAAGCATGCGTCTACCACATTACCGAGTAAAAACACGCTTTGATAAGCCGCAAAGAGAACGGTCTTAATTAGATTTCACGTCAAAGCATTGCGTTTCTTTTACATTGAAAAAAAAACCTTTTAATTTTTTTTTTTCAGCCTGTGTTGCAGAGAGCACTGATAAAATAGAACCTTGTTTGATTTTAACCGATTTAAAAATGGTGGTTCTCAGTTTGGCTGTATTGTGTGTGTGTGTACGCGATTATCTCGCGTTGGCTGAACCAATTTTGATGCAGTTTTTTATGGACTGCAATAGGTCGAGTGGGGTTGGTTATTATCTATACTAATATGATGAGGAGGAAAATCTTTCTTGGTTGTCTATCGGGCCGATTGGAATTCTTTAAACTATCCCCCAGTAACGTAACAGCTATATTTTGTCTGGGTACGGGGAGTAGTTTCACACGGGTGAAACCGAAGGAACCAACCAGTTATATGAAATAACTGGCTGTTTATATGGAATAAATAGAAATCAACCATTTTAAATTTTCTTCCTCAATTCAAAGATTATTATTTGAATTCCTTCTCAGAGAGTATATACTCGACCTCAATGAAAATATGGAATATATAATCGGTTTAAAATATAGTAAATATGCATTCCGAGAATTTTGTACGTCGGCACTTATATTATAAAAAGATTTACAATGAAATCATTTCTGAAAATACAAAATATAATACTATTCGTCTGAGAGCGTTTCTGAGAATTCGAAATCATATTTCATATATTTCGCATTTCGAAAAAGGTTCGAAATGTTTTATTCTCTGTAAAAACACGTAGGTTTAATCTTCAATTGTTATATTTTATTTTCATAAAAAAATACGTAGGTACAGACAATAACAGGTGAATCTACCCGAATCTGTAAAAAATTATCAGTCAAACATTAACCTTCCACTATTGTGATAGGGTTGAAAATCTATTGAAGAAATTTGACAGCTTGAGGTAGGTAATTCCGTCTGTTCAGTTCTATACAGGAAATTACAATGCCTATCAAAATTCAACCAATCAACAATTACATAATTACCCAATAACATTATGAAAGGTTGAAAGACTTGCAAGAATTTATTGCAAGAAAAGATAGATGACGAGACAAGAATCCTTGCTGACGTTAATGGGAGCACAATGACAAATGTTCCTCGCTCACCCTTTAATTTCCTTTGGCGGAACTCGACTTTGTAACGCGAAATTTTATGAGTTAACTGAGGTTAATTAGAGTTAACCCTTCTACGAGAATTTGACGATTTCAGTGGTTTTTGGATCGTTATTTCTGTAGTATATTTTGATTTATTTAATCAAGTTTGTTTTGATATTAACTGCGGAAATCAATATTCTGTCTATCTCTGGATTTGCTTACTAGTCATAGAATTTTGACATTAGCCCCATACAAGTGATTTCAAATTCCTATCCCTGGTAAGCAAATCCAGAGTTAGATAGGTTATTGGGAACGGCCGTTAATCAATCTTAATTAGTACAGACATTGTACGATTTATACTAAAAGTACCTACTTATTTATTACTGATGGATTGAAAGAGGCGCTGGATTTTAAGTAATATAATTTTCATACAGTGAAAAAAGTCAAAGGTGAAACCAACTGACAGAAACACTAGAATTCAAAGAAACATTGAATGGTCCGAAAAGGTTTGATTGTGAGTAGTTCGCAACATTATCTATAAAATGAAATTAATGATTTTGTAAAAAAAAATATTATTATCAATGGATTCAAAATATTGATACGCTATTGGCAGTGTTACGAGTCTTAGGTAGTCTTGCATACTTTTTCGGCCATTTTTCCACAATAATAATAATACAAAAGTACGAAAAAACATTTTTGATTTAACTGTTTATCAGCAAAAGAATGTTTTCTATTTTCCTTATTAAGTTAACTTTGGAATTCTGTGCAATAAAGTATTCTAAGAGCAACTTTTGTATTTTACTTTTAAATGCGAAATATATCTTGTTACCTTACTGAACCTGTATACGGAACCCATATATTTATTGAAGCACAGAATAACGGATGGTCGGTACTTATGCTAGAACTAAGTTGCATTCAAGGTAATAAGTTAGAGCTTAGCTTCTAGGAATTAATTAATGTGAAACCGATACTATTTGCATTTGCACCGTTTTGCTGCTACTGTAAATGCTAATTAGGACAATGGTTATAGTTATCTTATTGGTCGGTTTATAGTCTATATACGTAGTATAATTTTAGAACTTAGCTGTAACATAAATTATGTTTCTACACGTGTAACAATAAACGTGTATTTACAGAACAGTACAGATAGCACATCAAGTTACTACAATCTGTCAAATTTCTGCAATCGATTTTCAACCTTATCACAATGGAGGTTAATGTTTGATTGCTAAAATTTGACAGATTCGTATACGTTGACCTGCTGTCGTCTGAACTAAGGTCCGTTTAAAAATCGCTACATAGTATAAAACTAGTCGCTTTCTCTGTCACTTTATTCCTATGTATGCTTAAATCTTTAAAACTACACAACGAATTTCGATGCTTTTATGTTTAATAGTGAGTGATTGAAGAGGAAATTTATTTGTGTAATAACATCCATTAAATGGTGGAGAAATGCCGTTATTTTGCAGGGCGAAGCCGGGGCGGGTCGCTAGTAAAATATAAAATAAGTTGGTCACAGTCATCTTTCCTAAACCTGGGAATAATAATCACTCTTATACATACAGGCGTCTCTGAATTTCTCAGGCCGAGTACACCGACTACAAAAAAGTCAGATTTCTTGAAACTACTGTTTACTACGAATTTTCACGTTCAAAGTAACAGTTGTTATATGAAATAGACTTTTATGTTGTCGGTGCAATTAATCATAAGTGATAGCTGAGATCGGAAATATATTCAACGTTAAAATTGTTTTCTGTTTAAATAAGAGAACCTGGTTAACGTTTAAAAGATTTAGTTTACCTTCATTAGTTTTCGAACAAAGAGAATTACAATAAAAACTTTATTTGCATGAGAATCGGCCGATATTGACGAAGGCTGACCATTACAACGTCCGACTATTTGCTGATTACTGCGAGCCGAATAACAGCAAATAAACACAATTGATTGTGTTCGCTTACATGTTTGTATTCGTAATGTTGGCTTAAAGCATTGGGGTTGCGTGTAACTACATATATAAAGGTAAACATATCACATTACTACATTTGCATATTATGTTCAAAATGTTTGAACATTTCATATTCATCTATTCAAAAAACAATGAAGACCGCTACAAAAAATAAACCAGCATTCACTTTTCTTACAAACATAACGTTCAACTTAAATAATTCCAGTTTGAATCTCGAACATGAATAAACATGGCAGTCTCACATTTCTTCATATTTGTAAAAGCAAAATCATAGTGATTTATTAAGTCTCTTGAAACGCCTCAGAAATAATAAATGTTCTAGCTCTGCTCGCAGTAAATGAGATGTAACTGGCTTGAATTGTTCATGACTTCAAGGACGTTCGTTACGACACGGTGTGAGGGGCGGCCATACGGGCTTTCACTTGCAAAATATGAAAACCCTCTTGTTCAACTGTGCTGATTTAATTACTGGTAACAAGAGCTCGTTTTGCGAAAGAACATTTTTTGCTTTTCGGAATTTTTAATTTAATTTTTGCTGGTGACAGAGGCTGTGAGTGTAACGTAGGTACTGCGTATTCGGCGATACTGCGAAAATTGTATTCGTTTACTGTACTGAACATGATTTTATTCTGGGGACTCATAATCTGCTTAAATTGCAGTTTTTTTTCGTCCACTTAAATAATAGTACCTACCTACCGAATACGGGACCACTGAACACAATTCCAAAAATTATGAAAACTTGCTTGAAACATCTCTGTTGTTTTCCAAAAATTAAGCACTTTATTGTAAGTGCAGGATTTTCAGACTGCATAAAACGTGCATTTTTTTTCACAAAAACTACTATACACTGTGATAAACTTACAACAGTTTTTACTAAGCTCGTGGCTAAGTCAAAGCCGCGCGGACCGATCGATCATAAGGTTAAGCAACGCTTGGCGCGGTCGGTCCGTGGATGGGTGACCTCTCTTGGGTGATCTTGTCATAACAAGTTCTTCCGTGTTTCGAAAGGCACGATAAACTGGTGGGTCCCGGATGTCATTTGAACATCTTTGGCAGTCGTTACGGGTAATCAGAAGCCAGAAAGTCTGACAACCAGTCTTACCAAAGGGTGCCAGGCTGCCCAGGTAACTGGTTGTGGAGGTCAGACAGGCAGTCGCTCCATGTAAAACACTGGTTCTCAGCTGCATCCGGTTAGACTGGCAGCCGACCCCAACATAGTTGGGAAAAGGCTATGCAGATGATGAGTTTTTACTAAGCCCAAAATGAATTCAACCATCCCATCAAGTAATGGTGCAAGTTTTATTTACTGAAAACGTTGGCGCTATATTTTCCTACACATATTAGATGGACCAGCGGACATTGTTTGTATTTAATCTGGCTAAAATTTATTCTGTATTCGGATTTATGCCTCCATTCTTTTAAAAACGTACCTACAATGTTTTAACGGTGGGGCTTTGTGTAATGTTAGTTTGAGTTTTTAACAAATTCGTTCGGGTTTTATAGAAAGCTTGTTTGTATGGGTATGGGATTGTTTTCGTATTTATATTAGACAGTGTTTTGAAATACTGGTCGGTATCTAACTCTCGGAGTGGGGACTTTCAAAACACGATAAACATTACCTATTAGATTCCTTACTCTACTGGTCAAGTACGTATTTATGCGAGTAGTTCAGACGACAGCACATGAAGTTACCACAATCTGTCATATTTCTTCAATAGATCATTTTCAAGCTTATCACAGTACAGGTAGGTTAATGCTTAATTGGTAAAATTTGACAAATTTGGGTACCGTGATCTGCTGTTGTCTGTACAATAACGGTTGCAAAGACATCAGAGAAAGAGAATTATTGCAAAGATCTCCCACAAACTGAAGTAGCTAATCTCATATTGGGCAAAAGGTATACCTGGTATACTTAATCTGCACCCCAGAAACTCCTAACACAAAATAAACGGATTTTTCAAACCCTAGCTTTAGTTTGAAATTAATTCCGACAGCATGCAAAGTAAACAAATAGATTGTAGGTAGGTACCTGATATCTTCCTCCCACGCACGTTTTTATCTCTCACATTGCACCTACATATTGTTTCCCCTTTTCCGATAGCAACGCCGTGCTAATTGGCGTCGGAAATAATTTATACTCCGACAAGGAAATTTAATTTGTATCAGGTCACTAATTACAGGTGATATCTATTTAGATGTGAAAAATCCGTTCTTATTAGCGTTCCTGCACACTGCAGACTAAATAGTCGGCCGACAGTCGGTCCGTAGGTAGGATAACTATTTAATTTTTTTTAAGGAAAGTCGTGAATCCAATCAAAGTTTTTAGTCGGTCATGTACCTACTTGTTGGCTTAATACTTGATAATATTGAGAATATTGCCATTCGTTTTTGTACTAATATGAGCCCGAACAAACTGTCGACCGACTAAAAGTCTGCAGTGTGCAGGTATTCTTAGTCTTGTAATTTAAAGTATGCATTTCTCTAGTAACATTTCTGATTTTTGTATGTTAAATACCATGGTTTTCTAGGAGGAAAATGTTTTGACCTATCTCGTGTATAACACTTATATCTAGACTTTTCAATGGAAAATGTTCCAATTTACCTCAACTCCGTCCTTACACAACATGGAAATAGACAGCAATAGACGTGAAGAGTTCCCAATCGTTGAAATTTCCCCGTAACAATAAATCCTACCGCATACAAATCCAATACAGTAGTTTGTACATAAAATAAGAGGCTCTGAGTGCCTACTGTTGCCTGCGGGGCAATAACGAATTCATTGAACTGGAAGCATTGACGGACGGCGCCTCTCAGTTTAGCCTGATAACCCGGCGATTTCTATTACCCTCTCGGCCGTCAAGCAGTAATAATGAAATGGGTTCAGCGAATTTTATTATTCAAATAATAATAGTTGGATAACGAAATTGTTTTTCCTATAAAGACCTCAAGAACCTTTGTTATTTATTGATGTTTCTGTCGTACTCTGAAGTGCTGAAGGTAGTTTGTCAGAAGTGAGATGATTTTTTGGTGGTTCAAGGTCATACTTTGAAATTAAACTAACTTTTTCTGAATTACGAGTACTTACATTGATTTTGAAATAGGTATTGTTAAGAATAAATTGTTAATTTGATGTTTCTTCTCTTTTCAGGGTAAGCACCAACTCCAATCAAACAAAATATTGAATCTATGAAGCAGCCGACAATGTAAGTGCTAATTTCATAAGGATTTGTTTACTACTCCATAGCATCTTCCTTCAGACTCTTTCAAAGACAGCCTTGACAGAGTCATAAAATTTTACCAGTGTAAATGCAGCTATTGTGATAAGGTAGGAAGTTTATTGAAAAAAATTGATTTTAGATAGTGGTAGGTACATGTGCAGGCGTCTGCACCTTAACTTCAACTAAAAAGAAACCAACAAGGCACTGACTCGAAATTCATCCCATCTTAAAGCGACGTCAGGTAGTATTATCTCTCGTTTTTATCATTCAGCGTCATGTAAGGCACTTTGTTACTGCACTATTACTGGCTAGGGGTGTGCCAAGGTGCTTAGTTTTATGTAAAATCGATGGACGCTCATAAAACGAGGTTCGTGAAGCGAGGTGACCTGTCGAGGTGACAGGTTTGTAGGGTTGAGAGTGATATTGGGTGCAGTAAAAGGAGGATGCGTTTTTTTTCGGTAAATTTATTGACTGAAAACGAGGGTTATGATTTTAGGATTATGCTAAGATATGTACAAAAGCAGAGTAAAATTAAATAATGAAGTTCATGTTTGAAGGTACTCGGTGCCGTAAGTTATTTTAAATACAACTATATTTTGGATAATTTTCCACTTATCAATATTTGTGTGTATAATTTTTGGTCTATTGGTCGATTTAAAATGAATTCCAAAAATTTGGCACGATTTTTATGCGGTTTTCATCAATAGAGAACACACGGCTGTATGGAAAACCAGTCAATGATTAGTAAAAGTAAAACCTTCTGAAATAAATTTAATCTTGTACAGAATTTTAATAATATTCTTGCGTGCCAGCCCTACCGTAGTGTGGATGGTCGCTGTGCCATTTACAACGAAGTGAGGATTCTTTGTTGTCAATAACTACGTTGGACGAAATTGAAAAAATAAAAATAAAGCGAAAAGTCGCTTCCCTACAAAATCTATTACTTGCCACCGCGAACAGTGGGAACTACTTTATTTTATTCTATTTTTATTTGGTTTTTGTTCTATAGAAATTACTCCGTCAGGTTCATAAAAGGGGGGAGTATACTGAATTAATTGAATCTCTTGTTAGAATGAAGGATCGAGTTTAATCTTCGACTGGTATTACAGAACGTTTGTGAGATTCCTTTTGAATAGATTCAGTGGTTGAAGGATCATTGTTTGTATTTAAGTATAATTCAATGGACCGTTATTTAGTAAGATTTACTTAAATACTGGACAGGGTTGGATAGTATAAGGGTCTGCCATTATTTTTATGTTAAGTATTGAAATGCAATTAGATATCACCGAATTCGTTTGGATTTTAAGCTATATTGGCAAAATATCTTTAAACTAACTACAGATCTACATAGATTACAGGCCCATTTACACATTGCGATTTCATTGCCCGTTGCTTACCATTTTATTGCAGGAATATTTGACAGGCGACCATTTACCTATCGCACGATTACGTTTACACGGTGCAAGTAGCATCTTGCTGCAGTAAAATAACAAGCAACCGGTAATGAAATCGCAAATGTGTAAACGGGCCTTTAGGGTTTCCTATTTCTACTGTGGCAAGAGCTTTCAAATCGTCACAATAAAATTACCAATAACATTAATAAAATCTTTCCTATCCCCATACAAATTCTCAACGACCTACCGCACCAAAAACCTCACACACACGTAGAAAAAAATACCACCTCTAACTACAAAGTACCATTATGTACCAACGTAGCACTTATTGTTCCCTTTCGAAGCCGTCGAGTGTAGTCTGTGGACTAATTCCCCCCGAGCCAGCCGGTCGGAACAAACGATTGGGTAATTGGGACGAACCGCTGTAAAACTTACTGTTTATATTATGGGGGACTTGGGGAAGTTTTGGCGTATTCAGTCTATGGAGGAATGGAGTGTGAAGGGTGATGTATTTATTAGTGTAGTATAAATTCAATTTTTGGTTAAAATATCGGGTTAATCATTATGAACTGGAATTATTTGGCACATTTTTTTTGTCGTTGTTTGTCTCTGTTCGATATTGTATTTGTCATGTATTGTATCAATAAACGATTTTTTGGTTTTTAGGGTTCCGTAGCCGAAGGGCAAAAAACGGAACCCTTATAGATTCGTCATGTCTGTCTGTCTGTCTGTCTGTCTGTCTGTCTGTCTGTCTGTCCGTATGTCACAGCCAGTTTATTCCGAAACTATTAAGACTACACCATTCAAACTCGGTAGGTAGATGTATTATGTTAACCGCTTCACGATTTTTATACAAAAATAAAAAAATAATAATATTAGAAGGGGGCTCCCCATACATGGAACTGAAACAAAAAAATTTTTTTTTCGTCTAACCTGCACTTGTGGGGTGTCTGTAGATAGGTCTTTAAAATTGAGATTGAGGTTTCTAAAACCATTTTTTCTCAAAGTCAATCATTTCAGAGTAAGACACTTTCAAAGTGCTAAAATGTGTGCCCCCCCCCTGTAATTTCTAAACTAATAAAGTGAAAAATCTAAAAAAAATATATGTTATAGATCTTAATAAAAACTATCAACCAAAATTGGTTTGAACGAAATAGAGTCAGTAGTTTTTGAGTTATAGCACTTTTTCAGTAACCGCAAACTATAACTTTGTTATTCATATATTTGTATGAAAAACAAAGTAATTTTTTGTAGGTACGTTTATTTTTTATAGATAATGGAACGGAACCCTTCGCGTGCGAGTCCGACTCGCACTTGGCCGGTTTTTCTTTCTCCTGCAGAAATTATTTTTTGTTTGGACGTTTTTGTTCCATCAAGATAATATTTGAAATGATGATGTTATCGTTCTCAGAAAATGATAAAAGGCACTTTTTCCGAGAACATGAAACACGAGTGAAACCACTACAAACAACTAGTTAAAAAATATTATTCCAACGTTCTAAAACTCCTGAAGTTGCTGAGGTTTTCTAAGAATTTCAGGATCGATCTTAAACTCAACTTGCAAACTATTTGAATAGATGACACGCGCTCGCTACGATCTGCTACGCCAGGCATGTGCTACGGGGAGATTGCTACGCGATCTGCTACGAAAGGCATTTGCTACGTGCAATATTATGTTATGCAAGTTTGTAGGCGTTAACTATTCCAGTTTGAAATAGACGCGGTTTTGAGAAAATTATTCGGTATAAAGCCTTTGTTAAGGTATTGATATGAAAATGTATAGAATTATAACACAAATTGGCAGCACAATTAAAAACTGATTGTCTGTCTGTCACGCCAACACTTCGATTTTGATGTTGGGTACACAGATCATGTACAGACAGCACATCAAGTTACTACAATCTGTCAAATTTCTGCAATCGATTTTCAACCTTATTACAATACAGGTAGGTAATGTTTGACTGGTAAAATTTGACAGATTCGTTTACGTTGACCTGCTGTCGTCTGTACATCTTATGAAAGATTAATTTTCATCCAAGTATGGGAATTCGTTCACGAGTAAAACCACGATGAACATCAAGTATCTATCCATATAAAAATACACACACAGCAACAGTGATAGCGGATAGTAAGGAGATATACATCACTAACCCTTCACCGCTGACAAGTGGGATAGCGCGCTATCCATCACGGTCGCTCTAATGTAGGTTTCGTAAAACGTATTAAGTACGAGACGTACTTTTATCTGTAATGGATTATTACTGCTATATGTTACAGTTAAAGCATCGCGCAGTTTCTAATGTTCGTTTTCTGTTTGTATTTAGAGTTTTATCATACTTGAAGGAAAGCTCGTGGCTTAGTCAAAGTCACGTGGATCGATGAATAATGAGGATAAGCAGTGCTTAGCGCGGTCGGTCCATGGATGGGGTCACCCACCCTTGGTATGACGAGTATCTCCGTGTTTTAGAAGGCCCGATAAACTGGCGGGTCCCGGTTGTCATTTGAACATCTTTGACAGTCGTTACGGGTAGTCAGAAGCCAGGAAGTCTGACAGCCAGTCTTACCAATCGAGTTGCTCGAGTAACTGGGTTGTGGAGATAGGTAGTCGCTCCATGTAAAAACTGGTTCTCTGCTGCATTCGATTATATTGGAAATATACCTCAATATAATAGAGAAAAAACCTTCCAAGTGCGAGTGAAATCTATGTAAACTGAACGCATCTATAAGCTAGCCAAAATACAAACATTTTTCGGCAACAAAAAATAACTTTGTTTTTCATACAAATATATGAATAACAAAGTTATAATTTGCGGTTTCCAAAAAATTGCTATATCTCAAAGACTGCTGTCTGTACCACGTTCAAAATAATTTTCCTCGAAAGTTTATGTAAAGTTCTACTTTTGAGATTTTTTTCACATTTTCTAAACTTTTTTTCCACTTTTTCTTTTTGCACTTTGTCGGCGTGGTTGATTTACATATTGGTACCAAATTTCAGCTTTCTAGCGGTAACAGTCTCTGAGATTATCCGCGGACGGACGGATAGATGGACGGACAGACAGACATGGCGAAACTATAAGGGGTCCTATTTAACTACGGAACCCTAAAAAGACTAGGCGTATGAGCTTCAATCGACATAATACAAGTTATGAAACTGGCAGTTAGGAGTAAATCCAAAAGGCAGCACCTAGTTGTCAGTTGTCAAGGCATTACGTAAACCAGTTACAAAACTTTGAGGCTCGGTCGCATTTCTTTAGCTTCCAAGCAAAAATTACAAATTACTTCGTAGTTTTATTTCAGGTATTTTTCATTTTATTATTTTTCACTTATAAAAGAGGGGCGTTGTAAGTTTGATCGCTATGTGCCTGTCAGCCTGTGGTACAGATGACAGCACATCAAGATACCACAATCTGTCAAATTTCTGCAATAGATTTTCAACCTTATCACAATGGAGGTAGGTTAATATTCGATTAGTAAAATTTGACAGATTCGTATACGTTTACCTGCTGTCGTCTGTACTATAGCTTTTAAACAAATGAACCGGTGTGAGTGCGGTTTTTTTTTAATTGAAAACTGGTTTTGCCTGGGTGGTTCTACGATACGTTTTCTCAAAATTGGTTCGTGTTATGCAGTGACAGCCTGTATTATTGTGTTCGTTTAGACCCCTTTACTTTTATATTTAATCCACCAGTCAGAGTGTTTAGAGTTGTGAACACTGTTTAGTTAAACTACAACAAAAAAAAAACCTCTCTAATGCACCAATTACATTACAAACAAAATAGATTGAATTAAATCAATCCTTTTACTTAATCAGAACTAAAGAAGTTTTTGGTAAAATTTATCAAATAAACAACAGTTCATAATCAATTTACTAACATTTTAGAAAATAAAACTTTTCTGAATTTAAACAAGTTTATTAGTTTGTAGAAACCGTTGTGAGCTTTTAGTTTCGGGTACTGAACAAACTTCTTAAGTAAATATATTTTATTATTGAACCACATTATCTTTGATGTTCTTTTGATAACCATAATAATGAATTAAAAATGTATCATCAAGCAAAAATGTATCATCATATTGAAACACATTCTATCATGTCAGCTTCTCAGAATGGATGTAGGAATGGGTCCCGTGGCACTAAAGAGCTACTTCTCATAGACATGGCCATTAACCAGCAGGTTCGCCGATCCCGTAAGAATCTGTCTACATGCTGGATAGATTACAAAAAAACATATGACTCCGTGCCTCATGCGTGGCTGTTGAGGGTGCTGGAGTTGTATAAAATTGATGCAACTCTACGCGCCTTCTTGAAGTCATGCATGGGGCAATGGAAGACTGCTCTATACTATCCAGGGTGTGGGCAGATCTGCGGTAACGGTGAACTAATAAGGATAGAGCGAGGTATATTCCAGGGCGACAGTCTCAGTCCGTTATGGTTTTGTCTAGCCCTGAACCCTCTGAGCACTCTACTTGAGGGATCAGGGCTGGGCTTTAAGTTGAGAAGAGGTGGTCAGGTAATATCTCACCTCCTCTACATGGATGATTTGAAGCTGTTTGCCCACAACAGACTGCAACTGATGGAGTTGCTGAAGATAACTAAAGTCTTCAGTGAGGCCATCAGAATGGAGTTTGGAGTGGACAAATGTGCAGTTATGTATGTAGAGCGTGGTGAGATTGTGGAGTCACTGGGAACCCAACTCACTGACTCCATAAACTTTAGATCCCTCTCCTCAACTGAAACCTATAAATACTTGGGTATGTCAGAAGCGCTGGGAATCAATTTGACTGACATGAAGCAGTCGTTGAAGGAACGCTTCTTTGGCCGCCTGAAAAAAGTTCTTAATAGTCTTTTGGCCGGTGGCAATAAGGTGCGTGCCTTTAACGGCTGGGTCATGCCGGTCTTGATGTACTCTTTTGGCATACTCAAGTGGACTCAGACTGAACTAGATGCCTTGGACAGAAAAGTCCGTACACTGCTGACTGCGTACAGGATGCATCATCCACGTTCATCTGTAATGAGGTTGTACATCCCACGGAAGTGTGGAGGGCGAGGCTTTTTGAATGCCAAAACTCTTCACAACCGTGAGGTGTGCAACCTTAGGGAATTCTTTCTCAAGGCGGACGTGGGGATGCATCGGGACGTGGTTGCAGTGGACAAGGGACTAACACCGCTCTCTTTGCAGGTCGAGAACTGGCGCAAACCTGTGATAATGGATACCAATGACCGCAAAAGGATATGGCAGAGCAAAGTGCTTCACGGACGCTTTTATCAGGCTCT
>NWSH02000210.1:9584905-9612157 GCA_002382865.2 Heliothis virescens
GTCGTCAAACATAGGCACCATGTTTGATGACACCACTTTCAGACTCGCTGTTTGCCTCCGTCTGGGTGCTCCATGCTGCTCTCCTCATCGCTGCCACTGCGGGGAAGCTGTCAACAGCCTCGGTCACCACGGCCTGTCGTGCAGCCGCAGTGCGGGCCGCATACCACGGCATGCGAACATTAACGACGTGATCCGTCGCGCTCTTGTTACCGTCGGCGTGCCAGCCGTACTTGAACCAAACGGCTTGGCACGTGACGATGGCAAGAGACCAGACGGCATGTCGCTATTTCCGTGGAAGTTGGGTAGGACTTTAGTGTGGGACGCGACCTGCGTCGACACTCTTGCGCCATCCCACCTTCCCGGAACTGCGTGTTGTGCTGGCTCTGCCGCTGCACAAGCAGAGAACCTCAAGCGGCGCAAATATAGTAGTCTTATTGGCAACTACATGTTTGAGCCGTTTGGGGTTGAAACTCTCGGACCGTGGGGTCCGAGTGCTCACCTTCTTGCGAAGGATATATCCAAGCGTCTGGTTGACACTTCCCGTGACCCAAGGGCTGGTTTTCATTTCGCACAGCGGTTAAGCATTGCCATTCAACGTGGCAATGCTGCCAGCCTTTTGGGTACATTACCAAGTGACAGTGATGAGGACCAATTTTTTGATGCGCTGTATTAGATTTAAGCTGTATATAATAGAATAGTTTTAGTTAAAGTAAGAAATGTAAATATCGACATCTTTAAATTATATAAACACAAATATGTTCTTGTTCCTTTAACTTAGCTTTTTAGTTGTTGGACTTTATCAAACATGATGTCATCATAATTTTCTCAATTATCCAACAACTGTTCCACAAACAATAAAACATTGATCAAAATTTCAAACGAGCCTTCACCGCCGTCAAACAAAGGCTCGTTATGCAGTAAAATTGTAAGATATTTAACTTATGTGTCGCGGTTACTCAGTAAGTTCATCAGGGTACGTGGAATCGCTATTTACATGGTAACTGGGTGTTTATTCAGGGAGGCACGGAGACAGCCTCGCCTGGAGAGCACTTTGTATATGGTACAAATAAAAGTGATCTGCGTTTATGTCACTGTATATCTTAAATAGGCAAACAAGTGAAATTAGGTAAGGTATTTTTTTTAAATTACAAAATAGAAGATTTTACTTCAATCATGGCTACATAGTCCGACAGACATAAAAATAAGGTTTGAAAATATCTTTCGTAATACTTATTAACGGAGCAATCATATGCATAATTTAATTTCTTCAATGACAAACGCACTCATTTTGAAAAATTCTTCTTACTAGCTACCTACTTTATTACCGCAATAGAAAAAAAATTATAAAAGTTTTATTGGGTACCAAGAAATAACCAGTTAAATAATGTACTCTCGCTACCTCCTATCGCTCGTACCACACACCAAAGCTAGGTAGATACAAGCGGGTCGCGGCCGGCGCCGCACCGTCGCGTCGCCGCAAAAAACACCATTCACTGAAGATTTGAAAACGCAATAAAAATAATTGTCACGCTATATAAGCCATGTTTCGATTATGTACACGGTCCTTGTTTCCTTGTTTGTGTAATTTTATATTGTTTTAGAGTTATTCAGTCCTTTGTTTTGGATTTTATTTGCTCTTTTCTGTTTCTGTGTAATTTCTATACGCTACAAACCTTGCTTCATCAATTTGGTGAATGTTATAGGTGAAAATCTTGGCTACGTTTTTTGCCAGTCAGTTTAATTTTCGCCAGAGAAAAGGTTATTGGGTCACTGTAAAAGTTTACACTGTGTTACAAAAAAACTCTTCCAATATATATTTTCCTAATTTAAGTTTATATATGAAAACTAATGAAAATTTTCTTTTCTGTTTCATGTACCCTCCGGTGATATAGGTAAGTGAAAGCCAAGTACTTAGTAAAAGCCTTACAATAACTGTAGCATTTCTACTTAGTGTTACAACACTTAACTGTCCCTCTTAGTGGAAAACGAGGAAAGTGCAAATGCCTCAAGCGTGCACACACGACATATGTCAATGGCCTTAAAGATAGCTGTAATTGCACATTTCTGAAATAGCTTCAGATGGGTTAAAAGGTTGTAAGTGTTACTGTCAAACGTACATTGCTTCTTTTATAGACGTGGTTTTAGTTAGCTTAGTAGAGACACAGCAATGTAGGTTTGATAGTAGGATCCTGTTGTTTTATTGGCAATGTTACTTTTGAGATTGCTGTCTTTATGGTCAAAGACTTTGTAAGTATTTTAGGTAGTATACTACACTTACGGTGAGTTGCACCATTTAACTATAACGATGACCGAGTTTTAGCTGTCAAATCGTCGATTTAACCAATGCAATGGGCGGAAAATTCACGGCTGGTTATGGTTTGGTTATCGTTAAAGTTAGATGGTGCAATACATCCTTAAAAATACACTTAGTCACCATTGTAATAGTATATTTTTACACCTCTGTATAGCGTTATATGTATATTAAATCTAGAGGATTTAAAATGTAGTAAAGTAAGTTTAGAGTGACTTACATTAAAAGCCTCCCAAAACGATATAACATTAATGGGCAACAAATCCCTATAACAAAGGATTAACAGTATATTTTATTATTTCAGAACGAGTCACGTTTAAGCCCGAGAGTAAGTTAAAGGAAAAATTATTAGTGTTTAGAAAGCCTTAGGCTAATCTGGACACAGAAAATACGTCAATCTTTGCTTTTGAAACCTCTTTTGTGTTAAACTCTTTGGTCACAACTTTTTTTTTGTCGATTTGAAAATCGAATTTTATGTTACTCCACGAAATGCAAGATGGCGAATTTTCTCGAAGGTTCCAGATGAAGCCGGAGCTTACAATCGCTAGAATAGCAGTACTAATGCTTCCATTTGTTGCCGTCGTAGATGAGATTAGTATTTGTAGTACATAACAGTGGAGTTCTTTAATGTTCTGTAATTTAACCAGTGTACACGTTTAAGTTTGATTAATGAAAACGTATGCGTTAGATTTTACATCGTTGCAGTCGTTTAGGATATGCGAAATACAAATAACGCTTTTGATATAACCAAATGATAGTATTATAAAAGTCTGAGCAGCGGTTTGTTAGAAAAGCGACTTAGCACGATTTTAAAACTAATCTTAGTTGCAAATTGATTTCTGAAAAATTGAAATTAGAAAGTTTTCCACATGACGCGTTTAGTAGAAAGCTACTGTTTTTAGATCCTTTATTACCTACACGTAAATAATAAATTAAATAACTAATAAATATACGTAAAAAAAATCATCAATTTTAAAAATAATGTAAATTTTAATAGACGTCTCTTTGTATTTGTCCTGAGCAACAAAGTTACGCGACACTCTTTGTTTGCGAGCCGCCATATTGGCTGTAAGCCGACAGTTCACAGCTAATAGTTACCGGCACATATTGGAACTCGTTTCCCCTTGTTCAGAATTTCATTTCCTACTTCTAAGTTCTAGGTAATACACGCTCTTGTAAAACTGAAGAAGGAAAAAGTACGACTTTTAAGATAAAATATGGAGTCGTACTTTTATACATATTAGAAAAAAATAAAATGTAAGTTCGCTAGAAATATGGATGCCATTTTTAAAACAAATTGATTTTGTTAATACTTATTATAGAAGGATCAGGTTTTCTTGAAATTGTGTATTAATCAAGAATAACATGTAAATTAAATATGAATAAAAACAAACAGTATGATTATGAAAATAAATCGAACGGTGGTACTCGATATTTTTTGTTTTTGTTTTGTACAGATCAAAGAAATCCTTTATACACAGTAAATTAAAATCACTTTCAGTAAAAACATCGACGGTAATATTTTTTAATACATCGCCATCTTAGCTTTAAAGCTTCAACTAACAGATTCTTCGCTAACCGTGATCTATGGCTGACATAAATAGGTCAACTCTTATAGTTGACCATACATACAAACTTCTTTGTGTAATACTAACTTCTGATTCGTATTTGGGTCAAATTCTTTGCAAGCAATTTTATTATGTTTGTTTATCTGAGTTTATGTGGCTAGTTTAGTAGTTTCACCATTTAGTTTTTAGTAGGAAATGGCTTATCTATATAATACTTCTATTATGAAAAGGACTAAGTATTGGTGTAAAGAGCTCTTACTTTTCCAGAAACATTTGAGTTTAAAATATTATCTTAGATTTAACCACTTGTATTATTTCGGTAACTATTAGACAATAGAATCAATCGCGTCTCGCGCATTCCTGCGCTCCGGCATACAACGCGTATATTTTGCCATACATTAAAGTAAACCTACTCTTAAATGGAATGGAATTTAGAAACAAATAAAAAAAGCTCATAATGTAACGTATGTGAAGCAAACACCCTTAAAAGTTTCTCCCGATCTGACACAAGAATACAAATAATACAGACGTCAACACGCTCGCGATGCCAGATGCTACATCTTACGACTTATATCGGAAAACTTCTACACATTCCGAAAATATTACTGCATGACACATTGTTAGAGAAATATAAAGAAAACTTACAGACAAAAGTATACAGATATAACGTCTGAGAAAAGTAATTTTATGTTAGTTAGCTTTGCAGAATTCATACAAGTATCGATACCAATTTTACTAAAAGCATGCTTGAATTACTTTGCGTAATCGGTTCTAGTAAAATAAAAATAGATAGGTATAGAAAACAGATACCTGAATGAGAACGATGCTCTGAAACGTATTTACCTGAACATAAAAGTCCGTTTTTCTTAACATAAGTGTTAATTTTGAAAATTGAACGTGAAAATTCATAGTAAACTGTTGTTTTAAGAAAACTGTCATTTAAGCTGTCGGTAAACTTAGGCCAAAAGTACACTCTCAGACAAAAATCTAAACTGCTGATTGGCAGAACCAAATCACATATTTCGACGCCATTTTTTATATTGGCAACTCTTCGAAATATTTTCCCAAGTTTCACACAAGCTGCGCTCAGTTACCTTTTGTCGGAGCACTTTTAGAACATGATTTTTCCCAAGACGCAAAAAGTTTTGCTTGCTAACTGTCAAGATTGGTATCTTTCGCAAAAAAGACGTGTTCTAGATATTTTTGATTTATAGGGTACTTTTTGCACAGACTTCCTATACTATGGCAACAAAAAATTTATCGGCGAAAAAACATAGTGTCGATTTATCTATAAACCATATTATAGGTCAACTAGCATCTGCCAGCGGTTTACCCGCTTTCCCATGGGAACTACTGCCCGCACCCGGATAAAAAGTTACCTATAGCCTTCCTCGATAAATGGGCTATCTAACACTGAAATATTTTTTTGAAATCGGACCAGTAGTTACTGAGATTAGCGCGTTCAAACAAACAAACTCTTCAGCTTTATAATATTAGTNGTAGAAAGCTACTGTTTTTAGATCCTTTATTACCTACACGTAAATAATAAATTAAATAACTAATAAATATACGTAAAAAAAATCATCAATTTTAAAAATAATGTAAATTTTAATAGACGTCTCTTTGTATTTGTCCTGAGCAACAAAGTTACGCGACACTCTTTGTTTGCGAGCCGCCATATTGGCTGTAAGCCGACAGTTCACAGCTAATAGTTACCGGCACATATTGGAACTCGTTTCCCCTTGTTCAGAATTTCATTTCCTACTTCTAAGTTCTAGGTAATACACGCTCTTGTAAAACTGAAGAAGGAAAAAGTACGACTTTTAAGATAAAATATGGAGTCGTACTTTTATACATATTAGAAAAAAATAAAATGTAAGTTCGCTAGAAATATGGATGCCATTTTTAAAACAAATTGATTTTGTTAATACTTATTATAGAAGGATCAGGTTTTCTTGAAATTGTGTATTAATCAAGAATAACATGTAAATTAAATATGAATAAAAACAAACAGTATGATTATGAAAATAAATCGAACGGTGGTACTCGATATTTTTTGTTTTTGTTTTGTACAGATCAAAGAAATCCTTTATACACAGTAAATTAAAATCACTTTCAGTAAAAACATCGACGGTAATATTTTTTAATACATCGCCATCTTAGCTTTAAAGCTTCAACTAACAGATTCTTCGCTAACCGTGATCTATGGCTGACATAAATAGGTCAACTCTTATAGTTGACCATACATACAAACTTCTTTGTGTAATACTAACTTCTGATTCGTATTTGGGTCAAATTCTTTGCAAGCAATTTTATTATGTTTGTTTATCTGAGTTTATGTGGCTAGTTTAGTAGTTTCACCATTTAGTTTTTAGTAGGAAATGGCTTATCTATATAATACTTCTATTATGAAAAGGACTAAGTATTGGTGTAAAGAGCTCTTACTTTTCCAGAAACATTTGAGTTTAAAATATTATCTTAGATTTAACCACTTGTATTATTTCGGTAACTATTAGACAATAGAATCAATCGCGTCTCGCGCATTCCTGCGCTCCGGCATACAACGCGTATATTTTGCCATACATTAAAGTAAACCTACTCTTAAATGGAATGGAATTTAGAAACAAATAAAAAAAGCTCATAATGTAACGTATGTGAAGCAAACACCCTTAAAAGTTTCTCCCGATCTGACACAAGAATACAAATAATACAGACGTCAACACGCTCGCGATGCCAGATGCTACATCTTACGACTTATATCGGAAAACTTCTACACATTCCGAAAATATTACTGCATGACACATTGTTAGAGAAATATAAAGAAAACTTACAGACAAAAGTATACAGATATAACGTCTGAGAAAAGTAATTTTATGTTAGTTAGCTTTGCAGAATTCATACAAGTATCGATACCAATTTTACTAAAAGCATGCTTGAATTACTTTGCGTAATCGGTTCTAGTAAAATAAAAATAGATAGGTATAGAAAACAGATACCTGAATGAGAACGATGCTCTGAAACGTATTTACCTGAACATAAAAGTCCGTTTTTCTTAACATAAGTGTTAATTTTGAAAATTGAACGTGAAAATTCATAGTAAACTGTTGTTTTAAGAAAACTGTCATTTAAGCTGTCGGTAAACTTAGGCCAAAAGTACACTCTCAGACAAAAATCTAAACTGCTGATTGGCAGAACCAAATCACATATTTCGACGCCATTTTTTATATTGGCAACTCTTCGAAATATTTTCCCAAGTTTCACACAAGCTGCGCTCAGTTACCTTTTGTCGGAGCACTTTTAGAACATGATTTTTCCCAAGACGCAAAAAGTTTTGCTTGCTAACTGTCAAGATTGGTATCTTTCGCAAAAAAGACGTGTTCTAGATATTTTTGATTTATAGGGTACTTTTTGCACAGACTTCCTATACTATGGCAACAAAAAATTTATCGGCGAAAAAACATAGTGTCGATTTATCTATAAACCATATTATAGGTCAACTAGCATCTGCCAGCGGTTTACCCGCTTTCCCATGGGAACTACTGCCCGCACCCGGATAAAAAGTTACCTATAGCCTTCCTCGATAAATGGGCTATCTAACACTGAAATATTTTTTTGAAATCGGACCAGTAGTTACTGAGATTAGCGCGTTCAAACAAACAAACTCTTCAGCTTTATAATATTAAGTATAGATGAAGGGAGGTTTTAAAGATTTAGTTATTCTCAAAAAATAACATATAGACTAATTGAATGAGATGCTAAGCTAAGCTTACTGTGAACGTCTGTTTTAATTATGATTTTAATCTAAGAAACGCTTATTAGGTTGTTCAATTTATATCAGACACTAATTAACAGCTTCTAGTATCGTAGCATTCATTAATTTTATTGGAAATTATATCAGTATGTATCTTCTAATCAATATTGTCTAGACGTTTTCGTTTTTAATTCGTTTAAGTAGAATAACTGTTCATTAATATTTTATTAAGACTCTTTCTATACCATTTACGGTGCTTATATTTTACTACATGATTTTCTCTGGAATCAGTTTTAAGAAAACAAAATGCTACGTTTAAGAACACCCCACATGGTGTATTTCAGTGATAGGTATTTTACGATTTAAGTCCTGAGCCACACCACGTCCGTCTTATGAAGTAAGTAGATGGTTTTCTTTAAAAAAAGTTATCTCAAATCAACCCAATGTCTTCGTTTACTTGTATTTAATTTATTTCTAGGCATCAATAAAATAAAAAATAATCAACATTCAAAGCTTTAAGAAGTATATCTTTAACATACCTATCTAAATTATAAAATACAGTCATCACTTACGTCCTTTTCGTCTAAAGTACAATCATGCAAACAATAGCAAAGTTGCCAAGCACTTAAATACATACAAACATGAAAACAATTAAGCAGACCCTGGCCAAAGACAAAAAAGGCTCTTTTATAGTGCAAATTGCCTCTAAGAACTCGTTAGACAAGATTCAACGATCTCTGTTTACATTTTGTCCCTCTATTAACCCTTTACTGAAAGACCTACAAATTCTCTTTAACCCAGTCCCAAAACTTGGTTCCGTCTACATTTGCCGGATTCTTGGCACCGGTCCAAATGGTAGCTGTCACGACGTAGCGGTGAGTCTCCAAGGAACCTTTGCTTACGATTCCATTGTTGATTTCCTATTGGGTGACAGGATTTATGTCACCCAAATGTCACGTAACGTCTTGTTTTTCCTCGATCGCTTCAGGGTTATGCGACTTGTGAAAGTTAAGGTTACAGTAACGCGATCAACGATAAAACGAATTGTTAATAAAATCACAGTGTTGGATCTCAAATAAATAAAACAGAGCCGTGTTTTTGAACAGCTGTATTCAGATTTCAAAGGCTTCTTTTGTTTTGTTAGCAGTGAAAATTGAAACATTGATGATAGGGTTCGTATATTTTGCCAATTTGAAGCTGCAATATTTTTAGCGAAAATTCTTTCTCGTAAACACTCAAACCAATTGAAAATTCTATTGTATTATTTGTAAAATGATTATACCTACTTACAAAAGCGGCTCGGAGGTATTCAAAGTAATGGAAGGTAGAATTAAAATTCCGATTATGATAATTTTTGTTTTCTAATGTATCCCTATGATCATAAATGTTATTTTTGGTGAATTCTAATATTTTTGATTCATTTAGAAACAACCTCAATTTTGAGATCCACCTCTTTTTATGTAAGTTCTCCATCTTTATTCATCGTTCTTTTACATCTACATTCAACTTCAACCTATATTTCCATTACTCCTTTGTTGAAATAAGAAGCACTATCATCGTGTGGGCTGGACCCTGTTTGCAGTTGCAATATCCCTTGTGGCCGTCAAAGCGCCAACATGTCGGACGTTACACGTCGCCGCCATGTTGGCAGCCATTTTATCGCGGCGACGTGCAGCGACATCTCTCCCCGCGGACACGAGTTGAGAGTTCCATTTTCGAAGTTTGAAATCGCTTAAGTGAAACATTTGACGCGGATTCAATTTTAGAATTTCGAATTAGAGCTATTGGTGTTAAATATTATATTGAATATCGTTTTAAAAAATATAATCATGTTTTTTATAAGTATTGCAAAAAAACATTTCCAAAAAAGAGTGTGTTTTATGGATTATTTCAAAGAAAATAATCATTACTACTTCAATCCGATATTTCTAAAAGCGTTTTCACAGTAGCATTTACCGCTCGTTTTCGCGCGTCGGCAAACAATTGACAACTATCAGTTTAAACGATGACCGCTGAAAACAGATTTTTCCTCAGAAAGTGTAGCCTCTTTAAACTTGGTTTTGCAACGCGCAACAAAAATCCGCGAGTATAAAAGAAGAAAGACAAAATCAATCGATGTTTATCTAAGAAGTATCCAGTCTCAGCTGTCATTAGCGACGGCGGCACGCCCAACAGTTCAAACAAGTCTTTCGATATCTAAGTTAATCAGTGCTTCGGATAATAGGACCGCAGTAATTGGACTATGTTGTATCTATGATCTCGCAGCATTCGCTATCCACAAAGGCTTTGTTTGGGGTGTCAAACCTCTAAGACTGTCTTAAGACGTAATAGGAAAAAGTTAAGCTGAAATGGTACAGGAATAAATATTTTCTTCTTTCTAAATACATTACATAAAATTTTTAGCCAACCACTTTTAGTAAGTTGTGTCTATAAATTGCCGGAATGAGATCATTAATTTTAATACAAAGTTAGATTGGTCTTAGGAAGGAGACGTTCGCAGTTCTGTTTAATTATTCAAAAATATTACTTATAAGAGCTGACAGAGTAATTTTCCAAATGCATAGATTGTTTACTACAGAACATCATACCTTGCGTAGAAATTGAAAATCTCTGTTATAGCAGTTATCGCCTGTTATACAAAAGCCGAAAACTCCACAAAGCTTTGAAATCAACGTAATTTCTTAAACCTCATACAAAACAACTTGATCAACTTCTTATAAGGACCTTTTCAGTTTATTTTTAAGTCTTGCGTCTTTGAAAAGTCCAAGAGCTTTTCAAGTGTCAAAAATTGGATTAGTTGAAATAAACTTGAGGTTATATTGTTTATTGTTTTGAGGGTTTAGGGGTTCCGTCTCGCCGCCGTCTCGACTCCGCCATCAAGGGTTCTACAGGAATTCTTGTTTCCATATAAATGAACTTTCAGGTTCATTGGTCAAGGATAAGATCGGATAGGAATTTGTGGTGGTTTCAATGGTCAATAGCCTATTCATTTACTGGTAATGATTTTGCTTCTTTCATGTTTAAACTGATTAATGATTGTCTTTGTTTTAACGTAACTTCAATCTATCCTGTGGTCTTCTCTTATATTAATTTAATTCACATCTATTCTATAGCTACAATTTAAGACAGACTTTGGAAATTCCACGATTAGGTGACTATAGCCGATACATCAACCTACCTCAATCTGTCAAACTGTATCAATACATTTTCAATCTTATCACCATAGTGGAAGGTTTATATTTGATTGTTGAAACTTGAAAGCTTCAGGTAGGTCGACCTACTGTCTGTACAGTGCCTACCAACACATATGAGTAAAATCTAAATTCCTGCTACTTCTCTTACTACAACTAAAACTCCTATTACACATTATGGCAGTACGAAGGGCGACACTTCAAACCATTGCCCAGTTCTATTCACAATACTAACCTAGTTCACAACAACTATACAAGTTAAACCGTCCGTGATAGAACTAAGTTTATATTCTAATCCGAGCTCCTGAATTGGAAATCGGTTAAGCCCACGACGCATATAAAGTAGCTACAGTATAATGTACCCGTGTCGCATATAGAGGTCCTTTATAATGCTTTTTGGTCCTTTTGGGGCAAAGTTATAATACTTGCCCCTATTTTTTCCTGTTAGATTTTTTCTATTTTATGTTTTTTTCTGGTTATAGCGTTGACTATTGTGCAGTATGATCGTAGAAGCTGAATAAGTGGCTACTTCGCGAGTTTGTTTCCTAAACAATTTAAATAAATTGCTGTGCATACTGTCTTACCTTATTTCAAACTAATATTATAGAGGTCAAGTTTTCGGGTGTGTGACCTTTTAAGATCTAACTGAGTCTACTAACGGCCGTTCCCAATAACCTATCTAACTCTGGATTTGCTTACCAGAGATAGAAATTTTGTCATTACTTGTATGGGGCTAATGTCAAAATCCTATCACTTGTAGGCAAATCCAGAGATAGACAGAATATGGATTTCCGCAGTAAGCCAATTTTGGAATTTCTTTTGCCAATAAAAAGTTATATCCTGGCACGAGAAATATATCCCTCAGGATGCGAATGAAACCACGGGAAAGGTAGCACAGAATAATGAAAAAAAATCGGTGCAAGGATTCCTCATGCATTCATAAAGTATAGTAAAACTATTTCAGACAAACTGACTTAAACAAAGTCGTAATAGCTGAACATTCCTCTTAATATTTGCTCTCAATAAAGGAAATCTTCTCTTCAGGGTGGGGCATTGACCTCGCCCACGCACTTACAAGAATTTATTGACTACCCCAACCGTTCTCTAGTGTAAATAAATATATTTATTCACTACTAAAGTATTTTCTCAGCATTGCTCGCAAATTAATTAATCATGACCCTAATTTCTCCCACGATAAGAACAATAAATATTCCAGTATATAGAAAGGTATTATATGTCTCGACTCACATACTAGGGGTGTCCAATTCTATCGATGTTTTTTTTACGACCACCCAAACGTTGGAACTAATTTGTATTCTCTCTGTGGCTATTATTATCAGTAGAACATATTTCAAATGTTAATCTTGCTTGTAAATGTTAACTCAAAAAAGGGTTGATAGAAATCATGAAATAGGTACACCCATCGCCCAAGTCTGTCTCATACTATCTAGTAGCTTCTGCCAGCGGTTTCACTCGCGTCCCGTGGGAAGAACTAGGCGCACCCGGATAAAAAGTAGCCTATAGCCTTCCTCGATAAATGGGCTATATAACACTCAAAGAATTTTTCAAATTTGGCCAGTAGTTCCTGAGATTAGCGCGTTCAAACAAACAAACAAACTCTTCAGCTTTATAATAATATTAGCATAGATTTATCAATATAAATCTAAGCGTTAATTATGTATTCTATAGCTATAGAAAATGTACTTCTTGTTAACTGTCCACAACAGTCCAATTCTCTTTGTTAAGTGAGAGCGAATAAAATTGGTCTCATTTCCATTTCAACTTAAAATACCCTTCCTTTATTTCAGTAGCTCTTAAATTCATTCAATGGACGCCATAGTTGTCTAATTTAACTTCAGTAGCAGTCTGAAAGTAATTATAACGTCAAATTAAGCTGTGTCTGACTTTAAGCTAACTTTAATTATAAAATAAATAGTCGTTTGTTGAACAAACGTCCACAATTATGTACCTCAATATATGAGACGGGAACTATTACAATTATTGTAATAGTTCCCGTCTCATAGTTGTTATGTAACCTATTTCAAAATTCAAATTCAGAAAGTTAGTGTTCGAAATTTAATTCAGCGAGTTGTAAAAAAACGGCCAGTGATAGTTTGACGGATGACAGGAAAAAATGCAGAGGACAAACTTTTGCCTACACTTTTTCACATGGGACCAGGGTGGTAACAAAACAGAGATATGACCCAAAAATTAATATCGTTGGTTGATGATATTTTCTGACAAAAACTGGTTCTCTTTATCATACTTAGTGAATCGAGCTTTATTTTCAGAGTTCATTGATTAAATTGGAAAGTAAGAAACGCAGGTTTCTAAATAGTGGCATCTTTGTCTTCAGTTACAGAAGAGTGGAATTCAGTGTGAATACAATATTAATACATTATATCTAGATGGTAAACGTAAAGAGTGGTTTCAGTTGAACTTCTAGGATTTGCGTAATATTCATTGCGTTTTAATTAAACGATTCAGGTTTTCATCACAAATCGAACTTTTGAAACATAAGTCCACCAGTTTTATCGCAACTACAAAATCTGGTCGTGTTCTTAATATTTCTACGTTATTTATCCCTGTAAATAGTTCATTCACCTTAGTTTTTTTCTTGAACAACTTAGGAGTTTATATAAAAGCATTCCTTCTTCATATCTCACAGAGTCAATGAACATGATCCTACTACAAAATACTCACATACCACGTGGTCTAACATTTACGTACAATCTATTACTCGTAACGTAATGTACTCAGTGATATGGTGTTGGGCGCCATCCAAATTGTAGAGCATGCTATTATTTAGCTCTAAAAGGGTCTCGTTTAATACTAAAGAGGTTACAATAAAGTCAAATAAACGATAAAGCACAAGATTTATAAATATATATTTTTTGCTTACATAAAACAAATGCTACAGTTTCACCTGCACTGAGGCAACCACATAAGATAATATAAATATAGGTACATTACTCTTTGCTTACTTAAAAAAAAATACCATTTCACCCGCACAGAGGCAACCACTTTCCACACCTGGATAAAAAACGATGCTATATTAGTTCCAAGTTTCTTCAAAATCCATCAAGTAATAAGCGTGAAAGAACAACCGTACGTCCAAACTCTCGCCTTTATCACATGAAGTAAGATTTTATGTGCATAAAAATGAATTTTTCTGTCATTATTTTCTAAATTCAACACTTTTAATCTTATTAGAACAATATTGCCATCTAAGCAAGAGAGCATAAGATATTTTCCGACAAAAAAGGCTAATGCACTGTCGTAGGAACTCAAGGCGCGGTTCAAAGGGTCATAATTTATGTCTTACTTTCGCCAAACAAAGTTCACTGTGGCCATTATACTTTGTTCCATCATCAGCATCTTGTATAAAATATGGGCCTTTTTCCCCGAATAGAGTAGATTTTATATAAGATTGGACACACTACCCACACAAATCTCAGGACTCTTTGTAGAATTATTTTAGGGGCTATTTTCTTGCGTAGTTTTTGGGACTCAGTTCGTTATCTATTGTGAAGTTATTCTTGTTTTTATTTTACTTCAGAAAATCAGACGTAATGTTGCAAAGGCTGACTTAGTAATAAATTTATTGCTAGAATACGCGCATTAAATTTCTATTCATCGGAATGGCTGTCACTCTCCCTATTATTCTTCAAAATACATATTATAGAGAGTTGCTACCTAATTGCTGTCAGCTGCCATTAGTTGCTAATTGCTCCCCTCGTAGTTTTGAAAATAATCTTCAGTTAAAGGTGAAAGCGACACTTGAGTAAACAATACATCACTTGTCCAAGCAATGCTATACACTATACAGGGCAATTGAATAGCTGAATTATCACTTCATCTCTATTATAAGATGATCTTAATGAAGACAGATCGCCTACAGTAAAACAAAACCTATAAACATACCAGCGATTTTCATTGTTTTCGACGCCATTTAACAGCAATGGGGGGATCCGATAGCCATTGTCTTAGAGTACTAGGGGAAGTAAGATTGCAGGATTAATGCTACCCTTTTAACTCCTGTTAAAATAGATCTCAGTTTCAAGCAAACAGTGACAAAGTTGCGGGATTGTGATGGGAGCGAGGTAGATGTCGTCTTACTTAGTATACCTCACCTTGTGTGGGATTTTGTCACACTTAAGACAGGCATGTGTGTTACTTCTGGCATGGTATTTATAATATGTATATGAATATTGACGATGATTTGCAGTAGTGTGCGGGTTCTAATGAATAAAAACCTTAACAGCAAAACAAACAGTCAACGAAGTAATTCTATAAGGATTCTCTATGTCTTTTAGAGATTATTATTTGCCCCGGTAACTGGGTTGTGGAGGTCAGATAGACAGGTGCTCCATGTAAAACTGGTTCTCAGCTGTATCCGGTTAGACTGGAAGCCGACCCCAACGTAGTTGGGAAAAAGCTAGGCAGATGATAACTCAGTAGCCTTGACAAAACAATATTTTAATGTTTATAATACCCATACATAATATAATATGTGTTCCCGTTTAAATGCAATTTGAGTGCACAGCGTCGCTCCGCCGGGAAATTGGAACATCGTATGAAACGAAGTAACTTCGCGATATATTATTGTTAATATGCGGTGAATATAATGCTTTCCAAAATTAATTTACGGCGTCAGTTAAATGTCTCAATGTTTGTTAACTTTGATGCGGAACTTTGAAGTAGTTGGTTTGTAAGCAATTAGTTCAAAGCTTTTGATGTTAGGTTATATGTAAGAAATAAGTTATAACTTTACAAAATAGTGAAAATTATTAGTTAGAAGTGCTTAAAATGCGCCATAGTGAGGTGCATTAGTTTAACAGGTTCCCTGTCACATGAATCATATATGATACCCACCAATTGTTTAACTGTTGTGTCTACTTTGTGGATAGTGAACGGGTTAATATAAATATAAAACATTGTTTATTGGTACTCTCATTTATAAATATTAAATTATTAAAATTTGTTAAATGTGATCAAAATGAGAACCAACAAAAAGCCCTTTAATAAATCAAATTAACAGCCATCCATTAAATAAATAAATCTTAAGCAAAAATTACTCAACTGAAAATTTATCAGCCATCTGTCAACCTAAGAATTTCCCAAATATCCAACCCCTCCTAATCCGAGGATTGATCGGGTAAATTCAAAAATACAAGCGGCTCACGGCTTTTCAAGGGTTAACAACAAAAATGGCCGCAGAATTGATAAAGCAGGCTGAGTGATGGGTCTGATAGGCCCCGATGCGAACGAGTGATAAAGCGCACCGCGGCGGGAACTGACGAGATTTCGAAAACAGCTATGAAATGTTAGAAGCCATCTTTTAAGACATTTATAGGCTTTTGTTGCGATGTTCGCTAGGTTATCTTATCCAGATTTTAAGTGTAGAATAAAGCTATTTTTTAACGTCAATATCACATAGAAGCGTCTAAAAAAAACGCCACAATTTGTAAAAATAACTAAACGTAAAATCCATTTAAAAAAGAAGAGATTGAATTAAAAAACGGAACGCTCATAGCAAAGAAAACACTCATCGCGAATGTCTAAACTCTAATACATCCGTCATTATGCGAGGCGAAGGCAGAGTGCTATTGAGGCCCTCAACCCTGCCCCGCTTGTGTTTAGACACGCATAACGACCCGCCATCGCCTCTTCAAATGCCTTGTACTCGTTATGTTACAGCCCATTTTTTCCGTGTTTATCGAAGGGTTAACTTTGAAACTGTTTGTATTGCGCTCGAGAAATGGCTGCGGTTCTTCCCGATTTAAATAATATTCCCATTTGTATGTGAGTAAATTATACTCTGTATAAAATTATTGACCTATCTATAAAGAGGTCAGCCTATTTATACCATGTATGTAGTTTTATAGGTTTAATGTTACAAGAGGAAATGGAATTCACAAACGTTTCCTTGAGAATTTCAAGAATTCCTTTACCTTTGTGCTTTACCAGGATAGCAGAAACTGTTTCAGACAATTATATCCATGTTATTGTTTTATAAAATACTTAAATGTATTCTGAAAGAATGAGAAAAAGGAAGCCAACAAGATAATATTTTTCTCCAAAATTCGAAAATTATGACGTACTTTCCTAATCTGTTTGAGTTTTGTTTCATGCAAAGATGTTTCTTTCTGTCTGTCTGTCTAAACACAAGCGGGACAGGGTTGAGGGCCTAAATAGTTTTATGAAAAGATGTTTCTTCGCATGAGAAAAAACTCAAATTGTATTGTATTTTGTTAATAAACAAATTGTTTAGCTTTACACTAGATCATTGTGGCGCGGTTTCAGCCATGTCCTGAGGGCAGCTTCTTTCCGTACCCGGATAAAATGTAGCTTATGTTATTTGGGAACAGAGTTTCCAACAATAAAAAAAAATAACAGTTCAGTACTTTCGTAGCATTTAGGCTGATTTAGGTTACAAATAAACAAAAAAAAAGTTTCCTCTTTACTATACTAAAAGGGAAACAATCTAATTAACATGCCAGTTCCCTTTCTAATCAAATTAAAAGCGTGTTATCATAACAAACTGCTAGTAATAATTCTTGTAACCGTGAGAATATACATAGCCAGTAATAAAAGCTAATAAAAAAGATTTATAGTTATATTTGTGCTTACTTATTAAGTGCTTCGCGACTCGTAATTCATATGAAATTGCGTGTTAATATAATTTGGATTTATGAAACGATATTTAGCAGGAAAAAGCTATACTAAAATGAGATATTCGATTCTTATTATCGATAATCGATTCCAACAAGTTAAAGAGATTTCCATGTAAAATTAACAGTTTTTTATTACCATTAAAATATATTTTAAGTTGCACTTGTGATCAGATCTCATGGTGGTAGCCAACAATAGAAATATACATGTATATTTTTTTGTCGATGGGAAATTATCAGATGACCCCTCCCGCTGTAGATTAAAAAGAAAAAGGCTCAAAAAGAAACCCACCGTGTTCCTTTTTAAACCCTTTGTGTACCCAGGACCGCGCTAACTCTTTCGAACAATCCCGCAGCCCCAACAGGCTCTGGCCCTTGTGGGCCCCGTTTGAGTTTGCTGACAATAGAAATATCTTAAACTTTAGTATAAGTATACCCATACTAATATTCTTTTAATGTTTCAAATAATGCCACATCCTTTGTACCGCGACGCAATCTAAAAAATAGCAAGTATTATTCCTGCTCTTTTTTATAATAGAGTTTTATATCTATTAAAAATAATGAGAATCCATGTCCCAACTCAGTTCAAAGTACTCCAAGAAATAACTACGACTAATCAGGCAATAAAATCGTGGACAAAATCCGGGGTTGTTCAACTCGGCACCCTACCATTCGACATTCACTCATTTATCATTCGGAGCGGGATGGTCCATTCATTCATTCCCGAGAATGGGCACAATTCTGCGCTTTTCACTCTTAATGTCAATTTTCTTCGATAAATCTTTGTGGGATTGCTCTTAAAACTGATTTCTGCTATATAAATTACTGTCTTGCGGTTCCATTGTTTTTTTTATTTTAAATATTATACCCTTATTTCACAGATTCCAAGTAAAGTTCTAGATACATATAATATATAATGTCAGATATAATATACTGCCATAGAAAATGTTTTTAATTTTGACACATAGCCTAGATAGATATCTATAACCTGTGACAGTTTCAAATATGTATAAAAAATGCCGTATGAATCTATAGGTACTTACTTATATTACAAAGCTGAAGGGTTTGTTTGATTGTTTGAACGCGCTAATCTCAGGAACTACTGGTCCGGTGTGAAAAATTCTTTCAGTGTGAGATAGCACATTTATCGAGGAAGGCTATAGGGTACTTTTTATCCGGGTGCGCCGAGTAGTTCCCATGGGAAGCGGGTGAAACCGATGGCAGAACCTAGTAAAACATATTTAGAGACTTGCCACGTTAACTTAAACATGAAAGAAAAAAACTATTTATTCGTCAAGGGTTACTGTGATATTTAATAGCACTAATTAAATTATTTTTGTTAATTTAACCGTAACAGCACCATTAATTTTATTTTAATTTACAATACACGTAAACAATAGCGAAGAGCGCCAGCTTGCAGGCAATGCATAAACTTAATTAAAATATATGAAATATATTATAGAAAAGTAATTAACATAGACTGGTGTGGCTTAGAATATTATGACACTAAAATACTACACTAGATAATTAGACGCTTCACTTTTAGACAAGGGTTACACGATCAGTCTGGGGTCTAGCGTCTGGCATCAGTCTGAGACTGATGCCAGAATGACGGACGAAAAACACGGTGTATTCTGGACCATCAGTCCGTCAATCAACCGGTTACACGATCATTCTCCCATCATTTTAGTGAGAATGATGGAATGGAATAACGCCAGACCGATCGTGTAACCTTTGCCTCAGGCTCAAGTTCATCAACAACATAAATGTCCGTTTTCTTAAAACAACAGTTTACTATGAAAAATGAATAGTAAACAGTTGTCGGTGAACTTGAGACTTAATCACACGCTATAATTAGACTCTTCTAACTATAAATTAAAAATAGAATATAACGTAGGTTATCTATTTTATATCGGTCTAACCACTATACCGGACAAAACTGCGTCCGATAAAATTCAAAGTAATCGTAATGACACCGATACATTTCTGTATCGGAATGGTAACGATAATTGAAAATGTTTATTGGAACGGTAACACTTGTAGAAGGCAGCTTTGTGTTACGTGGTAAACTTTAAATATGCTGGTGTTTTTGATAAAATTTTGAAATACTCGGAGCCAGTTTCAAAGTTTGCAGATAAAGTTATAGATAGAAATGTTTTTAATTTTGACTACTTTTCTATTACCTAATGCTTTTAAACTTTCGCGACTTGTACTCATATTTTAGACTAGCTTCCGCCAGCGGTTTCACCCGCTTTCCCGTGGGAACTACTACGTGCACCCGGATAAAAAGTAGCCTATAACCTTCCTCGATAAATGGGCTATCTAATACTGAAAGAATTTTTCAAATCGGACCAGTAGATCCTGAGATTAGCGCGTTCAAACAAACAAACAAACACTTCAGCTTTATAATATTAGTATAGATAGGTAACCAACGGGTCATAATCGCGATGAAATTGTAAAGGTTTACGATACCTCTTTTCTCCCGACTTACTTATACTTTTCTACGGTATTGTTCTATAGCTTTCTATCTGGCAGCAGATAGCTATCTAGGACTTTATCTGGAACCTATAATTTATAGGTTATCTATATCTATACTAATATTATAAAGAGGAAAACTTTGTTTGTTTGTTTGTTTGGTTGTAATGAATAGGCTCAAAAACTACTGGACCGATTTTAAAAATTCTTTCACCATTCGAAAGCTACATTATCCACGAGTGACATAGGCTATATTTTATCCGGGTACGGGCAGTAATTCCCACGGGATGCGAGTGAAACCGCGGGAAAACGGCTATAAAACTGACCTTTAGCTGCTTATTTCAAGAATGTTACCTAGGTATAGTAGCAGGTAACTTACAAAACAAGTTAGTATACTTAACTAATGCGGGTGCATTGATTACTTGCCTTTGTAAGCTAGTCATCTTCAGCTGTGTATATCTAGTTCTAACTGGTTCACGCCAGAGAATTCTAGTTTAGAGTACAGTCATATACGATTAATGAGGAAATTACATACAAATACGTAGTTTTTTTTGTTGTTAAGTTTATCATTTTTAGACTCCTTTTGAGTTAGTGAGTAGTATACGTTTCGAAAAATGTATTAACAAAGCTTTGAAAATAACCCAATTGGTTTTGCTCGATTAAACTAACACAATGTGGTGTCGCTGTCATAATTTTTGTATAACTGTGTTCTAACGGCCATTTATACAGGTTCTAGATAAAGTTCTAGATAGTTATCTGACACGATGACGATGGCAAGACATGGTGATATTTTTTTAAATCTCGACTACTTTAAGTGTCTAAACACACTATGCCGAACGTACGCGACCGAAGTTCCTCGATTGATTTTACGTTCCAACCTATTCGGCTGATATGACACACCTTAAGTGCTGAACTTACGCGGCAGAAATTCAGTTGCGCAAGATCAATGTTCGATCGAACCGAACTTCGGTTGCGCACGGAATACGTTGCCACCGAATTGCCGCTGAACTTACGCCCGACCGAAGTTCGGCTGTACGCTATAACGTAACGTAATTTCGGCATAATGTGTCAGTAATTCAAATAGCATTGCAGGCGTAATCATGCGGAACTTCTATCGCGTATCTTCGGCATAGTGTGTTTAGACACAAATACAGCATTTTCTGTCAGATAACTATCTATGACTTTATCTGGCACCTGTGTAACTGGCCGTAAATGTCTAATTTTAATACACCGTGTATGCACTAATTTTGTTTGTTCCGCAGCGGACGAGAACGGTTCCATATCGGAGACGATACCGGACCGGCCCGTCGAACTCAAGAACTTCCCTAAACTCTGCGACCAACGGCGAAAATATCCTGTATTATACAAATTAGAATTTCAAGTAAGTCGACAATTATTTTTACTATTTACACTTAATATTAGACAAAGTCCGTCTCGGCTATTACTTAGAGCAGTTTCACATAAGTAGATTTTCCGCTACAGTTTTTCCGCGCGGCACGCTTGTACCGTGCGGGCAAACAAACGACACCTGAAACAGCGCGATAGGTTTGTGACGCGCCGAATGTATCGCGCGTAGAGTCCGCTTGTGTAAAAGCGTTGTTAGGGTTGCTATACACAAAAGCGGGGCGGCTTAATTCGGCACACCTGGGCGACAAAATCGAATATGTGTACATGAATGTTTGGGGTAAAAAGTGTAGTAATTACTTCAAGTCGGCTTTGTTGTTCGACATAATTTCCGAACCGGCCCGCTTATGTGTGTAGCCATCCTTACGCTCCTAAGAAAATCTATTTAACCAGCACATCAAATTAAATGAAACTGAAATACTTAACTTTAGTGTCTAAAGGCCAATTTAAAAGACACAACTCACAAAAAAGTCACAAAGGCTTTTAGTACCAATACCGTTTTTAGGGTTCCGTACCCAAAGGGTAAAATGGGACCCTATTACTAAGACTCCGTTGTTAGTCTTTCTGTCTGTCTCCAGGCTGTATCTTAAAACCGTGATAACTAGAAAGCTAAAATTTTCACAAATGATGTATTTCTTGTTGTTGTTGCAAATCTTCTTATATATAAAAATGAATCGCTAAATGTGTTGGTAAGCGCATAACTCAAGAACGGCTGGACCGATCGGACTTATTTTGGTCTTAAAATGTTTGTACAGATCGAGGGAAGGTTTTTATATAAAAAAAACAGGATCCGCGTACGAAGTCGCGGGCAGAAGCTAGTACCTACTAAAAATTAACAAAAATAAAATATTTAGGGGGGTCCTCATACAATAAACGTGTGAAACCGCAAATTATAAATTTGTCATTCATACATTTATATGAAAAACAAAGTTATTTTTTGCTTCCCGAAAACTGTATTTTGGCTAGGTAATAGATATGTTCATTTTTCATATAAATGGTACGGAACCCTTCGTGCGCGAGTCCGACTCGCACTTTGCCGGTTTTTACAGCTCCATCGCGCTTAAAGTAAGGCCAAAAGCTTCCATCTCCCGAGATAATAAGTCACTGTAATAGCTGTCTGGACACTTCCACGTACTGCGCTCTGTTCATTGATAAACGCTCTTAGGAAATTAACTGTCGGAAGATATGGGATTTAAAGTTCATCCTTTGGCGAACGTTGACTCTTATTGATCTTTTTTGCTGTTGGACGCTTTACCTTAAGGGTAAAACGAGACCTATAACTAAAACTTCCTTGTGCGTCTGTCACCAGGCTCTTGCTCATGAACCGTAATAGCTAGAGAGCTGATTTTTTTACGAGAGATGTATTTTTGCTGTCGCTTTAACAAGATACACTGAAAACTGTAATTAAATAAGAATTTTAAGGGGATCCCATACAACAAAAGTGATTATTTGTAGGGAGCCCTTCGTATGCGAGTGTGACTCGCAGTTGGCTGATTTTTCGAGGACATATGATTTATGAACATGATATGGACCGATACAATATTCCTGCAGACCAAACCTGACACTCCAGGGTACATCAGGGGGTACTCCAGGGTACAAAATACTACAGGGTTTACCTATGAGTTTCTTAAAAAAATTTGGTCCACAATAATATCCAATGAAAAGATGACTAATTTCTATCTCTTTGAGAGCCAAATTCAAAAGGTAAAAGACGACCATAAACCCTCTTAAAAGTAACAGAAATAAAAATAAGCAAGAAGTATCTAAAGAAAATAAATCTACACACAAAATCAACATTTTCAAAGCCTAAAAGACGTTATAATTAAAAAGAAAAAATGCGAAGGAAGAGGACATGATTAAATTGTCAATTTATGAGTCTTCGTCAAAAGAGATTGTATGCCGGGTCCTTGAGACACTTCTTAATACAGAAAATTGTAATTTTGTGAAAAAAGCGGATTGTTTCAAGGCTTTTCAGACTTGTATCATAATACTACAATACGTTTATTCTTACAAGTTGAAATGAAATGTTCGAAGTAAATGAACTCTGAAATTTTATAAGGTTTGATAATGTATTGTTTTGAATTTATAATCTGTCTTTTTCACTTTTTTCTGTGATGGTTGTTAAGTAAAAAATGTGTTATACCTACCAAGTTCTCTTTATTTATTTTAAATCGTTTTAAACAACATAAAATAAAAATGATAGTCTATACTAATATTATAAAGCTGAAGAGTTTGTTTGAACGCGCTAATCTCAGGAACTACTGGTTCGATTTAAAAAAATCTTTCCGTGTTAGATAGCCCATTTATCAAGGAAGGCTATAGGCTACTTTTTATCCGGGTGCGCAGAGTAGTTCTCACGTGACGCGGGTGAAACCGCTGGCATAAGCTAGTTATTTATAAAGNAAAAAAATCTTTCCGTGTTAGATAGCCCATTTATCAAGGAAGGCTATAGGCTACTTTTTATCCGGGTGCGCAGAGTAGTTCTCACGTGACGCGGGTGAAACCGCTGGCATAAGCTAGTTATTTATAAAGATAAGCATGTTTTTCAAGTGCGTTACATAGGTATTGTTGCGCGTGATTTAATGAAATTGTCGGGAACAAACCACAAAAGTAAAATGACCCAAACCCAAGAACTTTAACAATGAACTATCTAAATTAAATCATAGTCCACAAGTTTTCCGAAATAGATTATGAAGTTGTCGCATAATTCAGTTTCCGAGTTAAACTTTTATAGAAGAAATGTTATTTCTTTGTTGTAGGGTCTGTCCCTTGCGGCGGTTCTTTCAAACTGGTTGATATAATTTTGAAACCTTCATATAAAATACTAGTTTCTGTCAGCGGTTACACCCTCTTTCCGATGGAAATTCTTACCTATAGATCAAAAGTAGTCTATATGCTGTTCTGATGTACCAGCTATATTACAACCAAGTTTCATCAAAATCCGTTCAGCAGTTTTTGCGTTAAAGAGTAACAAACATACACACATCCTCATAAATTTTCGCATTTATAATATTAGTAGAAGTAGAATAGTAGGAAGAAGGATTTCTTGAGTAAAATATTTCTTGTTCATGTAAAATATTGCAGGTTTCCGTGCATAGACATCCAATAAATGTCAGGTAGGTAGAGTGTCAGTTGAACCATGGAGGGTTAAACACTAGATCTTCATTTTATCCTTATCTGGTATTTTCGAAATTGAATTTAAATCTGCTTCTCAGAACAACAAAGTTGGCATCTATATGTTGGTTCTGCAGCAATTTTAGTCTTCTCGTTTTTGTGTCAAATAATTGTTAAGACAGCGAACAGGCAATAAAAGTTATTATGAATTTGGTTTCATTGTTCAAATCCACGTTAACTTTAGCATATAAACATTTTAAAAGTGGCTTACTCTACCATAAAAATATTAACAGCAATCTTAAATTGAAATATGAAAATTAAAGCTTATTTTTAATTATAAAACCCAGCCCCAGCAAAAGGACATCACACTTTATCAAAAGGCACTCATCTACACCGCAATGAATGAAAATGCACTATTTTAATATTCAAACTCCGTAGAGGTGAAATTAAAAATATTCAGCACAGCGTATTACAGTCGAGTGCACTGAACATAAATTATCTAGGTTCAGCGTCTGACGTGACCTACTAATAGAGCTTTATTCGGCTCGGATAAGCTTCCCGCTTTTCCAATATTAAAGCATGGGATTTCAGGTTTGAAGCAAAAAGTAAAAACCGCCATGTGTGAGTGGAGCTTGCACACGGTGGGTAGCGTATGATTTTCTATAAGACAGCCAAAAAATCACGTTTTTTGTATGGGAGCATCTTTAAATATTTATTTTGTTCTGGTTTTCAATATTGTTTGTTATAGCAGCAACAAAATCATAAAAAAAATAACTGTCTCGCTATCACGGTTCATGAAACAACCTGATGACAAACGGACGGATAGATAAACGTAGAGCTAAGTTTTAGTAATAGGATCCCATTTTCCCTAAAACAGATTGATTAGCGTAAGAAAATATATGGAAGGTGAAAATGACCGCACTTAACAGGTTGCAACAATTAATTGCTATCGTAAATACAACTAGTAAAATAACACCCCAACCCGTAGTGTAATAAAATCCGTTAAAAGTGTCTTATCTTCTTTATAATATTACTTTAGATACTGTACCTGCTAAGAAAACAATGATATCTACCTACATTTAAGTTTGTCCTAAATTTAAAGTTATTTCACTGTAACCACAAAGTGTTCTTCCATCAAAATATCTTCAACGCGACCCGTCTATCTTGCCTCCGCGCAATTTTCCGATATTCCACCTTCGAAAAGCCAACGTATAAAAATGACAAAAAAACTCTGGCACCGTCTTTTGTCAACTTTATCGGGGCCTCGCGTCGGGCGAGTGAAGTTTCCGCATTTTGTTTGGTTTTCCGTCAAAAGTGAGATAACCTCTAATAAAAAATATTTTACGGTCACCACCGGAAAATGGTATCTGTCTATTATTCTCTTCAGTTATCATACTATATTTAATCAAATACTATATACAAATATAACTGAGTAGACGGGGGTCAGGTTGATTAATTAATAGAAATTCCACTTGATACCTCTAGTAGGATTTTAATTACTCCTAACTCCTAAAAAAGTAGATTAAATGAGCCAATTAAATTACATTCAATTATGCTCTTCTTTTGCCTTTAACACGTCTACTTTTAAAGCTAGCTCAAGAGGATGTTATGGCTGAACATGTCGATAACACAAACTGACTGAAACTATTCTTTCAATCTTACTTTTTCCCGACACAAAAAGAGGGGTGCTACAAATTTTCAATTTCTTTTATCAATAACCTATTTCTCTGAAAGTAACCAATGAACTGGTTCTCTCGATAACCAATCCAATGACTGCAATATCTTGCACTATCGACTCAGCATTTTCTGGCTGGCCACCAAGCTTTAAAATGTTGCCAGCACATTCATATTGTTACTAACTTAGTAGAACGAAGCTTGCAGTTTAACTGAAACCATATATTAAATTGTATCTAATATGAGTCGATGGACAAAGAAGCTTTTGTAAAGCTATTATTAAAACAAAATAATTAAAATTACGTGGCTTTCTTACTAAAACATCTTCTCAAAATACCAGCTCCTGCCAGCAGTTTCACCCGCTTCCCCAGGGAACTACTACCCGCACCCAGATTAAAAATAGTAGCATATTTAATTATTTTGATATACAAGCTGTTGTTTTGCATCCTGGTCAAATTTAAGGACGTAGTTATGCTAATGATTCTCGACCCAAATCAACAATAAAATGAGTAATTTTTATTTTTTATTTACCGAAATTTGTCCGTGTCTATTAGCCTTATCTGAATGTGTTGGAAGCCTTATAACCATGCTGCGCTTTCCAGCCATCCTCATCCTTGATAGAGAATTTGGCAATAATTTATTTCAAGTTTGTTTTTATTCTATCCTAAAAAGTCCCTATTACCTTATTACTCAAACAACATAATAACAACATAGTATACGAATTAAGAACACGCACGGCCGTACCCACTTAGCAAAACATTACTAGATAGCCTTTATTAAATTAAGGGTAGGTTTCCAATTTGTTCCATATGGTTAATGTGTACAATTTCTGTTACAGACGGCAGTCAAAGTGGAAACGCATTCGTGTCGACACGCAACTAAGAAGACAAATTCACATAAAAACCAAAATCAAAAAGTCATACCTTGTAAGTACCTATCATTCATTTTCCTCTTAAAATTCTGTTAATTGATTTTAGATTCTATCTCGATACCAATAACGTTGATAATAGTTTGACAGTGAAAATACTTTATCAGGGGGCACGGCAGTGGCCCCACCAAGTCAAGCAGAAAAAAGCGGCACGGCCGTACC
>NWSH02000210.1:9618302-9630307 GCA_002382865.2 Heliothis virescens
ACGGCGTGAATAGGAAAACCTTTTAATAAATATACCTAAATAATGTATAGCTTAAAAATGTAATTATGATTAAGCTTTTAAGGTTTAAGTTGTCATACTTGAGCTCACAAATTATTTAATAATTGAAAGATAGAAAACGTTATTTTTTAATGTACATACATAGTTAAATCGTGTTGTCAGGTGTTTAGTCACTGACCTGTAAAGTGCAAGTATTTATGCAAAACCTAAAAAAAAAGGAACAATTAAAAATAAATAATATTATTTGACATCGATATTCCAATCGAGTTAAAACGGTGGACATGTTTAAAAATAAAGTCCAAACAATATTATATTCATCAGACAACTTCATTGTATATCGATAACCTATGCTAGTGGATTTGCACGTGGACATCACTAACTCACGACAAGAACCAGCGGCCGCACCAAGCGATCACACGCTATTCTTGCGTTAAGTTGAATATCGTTTTGTGATTTTTACATTGCTTGCCTGGTCACTGAGTGACAAACTTACGTAGTTGTGAAGGAGCAATGTATTTATAGCAAAACAGTGCAGACCAGTTCGCGGAGACGGCCATTTACGAATTATTTGCGGTACGATCGCCTGCTCGAGGAGACAGAGACACGCCCACTTACCACTTCTCCTGTTATTAATATTTCTGTGGTCTGACGTCTGGTGACGTTTATCGTTTATATTAAACTTTGAAAAGCCTTTGCTCTGACATAGGTTTTAATTTGTATTTTTTTTTCTGATATCGTTAACCAAAAGTGATTAGGTAACATTTTTGTTGCCATATAAAGATGCGTTAATGTGTTAGAAGAAAAAACATTCTTCAAAAACCACTAACAACAAGAATGTTTGTACGTCATTTGAATATGTTTTTGAAAAATAAACACTCTACAAAAGATCATTAGAAGAGCTAATGATTAAAATTAACCATACATAGCTTTCTAAATTGACCAAGCATGAATTCAAATTGTGGAACATAAATAAATCACCATATTAACCGCATCACAGTCTATTAAAAAGTTTAATTAAAATCGTTAATCAGTGAGTTTTCAGTAGTGTTATGATGAAAACATCGCTCGATACAAAATGTGAATTTTCTCTTTGCAGAATATTGAATATTACTCACGTATTATATTAACTAGACTGCATTATATCATGTTTTTACTATTGAAAACAATGCAAACGTATAATTAAAATGTTTTAATAATTTCATATTGAAATTCATTGAAAATCTCATAAGCGTAATAACTTGGTAACTGACTCGATCTTGTTTTGTTTCTTTATTGTTGTGCTGGCCCGGATGCGAATTTACAAAAGCTATACCAGTTCAGTCACGAGACAGACTCTAATAGATGAGGTTTTGTTTATGCATATTACTCAACAAAACCTAATCTAACTCGGTAAAAAATGTGACTCAAATAGATTAGCTTTTGGTTTTGATTTTTCAAAGAAAGCGAATTTACAAAAGCTATACCAGTTTAGTCAGGATTCGGACTCTAATAGATGAGGTTTTGTTTATGCATATTACTCAACAAAATCTAATCTATCTCAGTAATTTTCTACTGAGATAGCTAAGTTTTTTGTAATTTTCTATTATTTTTAAAAAAATCTATGAAAGAATGTAAATATATAAAACTCAAAGATGACTGACTGACATAATGATCTATCAACGCACAGCCCTAACCACTGTAGGGATCGGGCTGAAAATTGGCATGCAGGTAGATGTTATGACGTAGGTATCCGTTAAGAAAGGATTTCCCGGAATTCCCACGGGAACGGGAAAAACGGGACTTTAACTATTGCGTGGGTGAAGATGCTAGCAGAAGCTAATTAACCATATACGATACAACGCAATTAAGTCTATATTCATTCCTTATTGTCAACAGATGACTACAACCGAGTGGTGCTAGAGACGGTGGACCGAGAGCCCGACTCCGACTATATTAATGCTTCCTACATAGATGTGAGTACTTAAACATAAATGTTAATTTGTATATAATAATAATATATCGGGACCCCTTTTCACACACGGTCGGTTAGCCCCATGGTGAGCTATTAATTAGCTTGGGTGCTAACACAACTGATAAACTACATATAATTACGCATATATTTTTATAAATAGATACCTACATATTATAACACCCAGACCATAGCCAACAAACATGCTCATCAAACAAATGTTGACCGTTCCGGGAATCGAGCCCAGGACCATCAGTTCGGCAGTCCGGCATGGCAACCATTGCGCCAAGGAGGTCGTCGATATTGCATATTATAATTCGTATTTATTTTTGTATCTTATATATATAGGATGATGGTAAATACACTCAGGATTACAAGCAACTTTCCAAAAAAATATTTTATTTACTCTTTAGTTTAATCAGACACACAAACACAAAATTTGGAATAGCTCTATATTATTGTGACTTATCTATTGAGAATAGAAAAAAAGTTTTTTTTTGAGAAAGTTGTTTGTAATCATGATGTACAATCGCGTGTTCAAGTATCGGGCACACACACACATATTGCTTTCATTTTCATAAAAAATACTGAAAATATTTTCTCTATATTATAAATATTCTGGGAAATTCGTAAATGATACATACACGTAAAATTTTATTAACGTAATATGTTTTTCATAAAATTTTCAGTATGTCCAGGTAAAGCCCACTGTAATTGTACAATAATCGACTCGTTCATTCTATACAGATATTCGGAACAAATATATCCAAAAATATAAATTATATAATGATGATGATTAATAAATGGAAATTTTCAATACGTTTTCAACTCGTTAGCTGGTTTCAATGAATAAAACACAACATCACAGCCTTTCATTAGAGCCCAGCTCATCTTGCAACATACTAATTAATCAGCCTTGCTAAACCTTCCTTAATTAATAACGGTTAATTACTTAGATCAGCAATCGATACTCGTTAATTAGTGTTCTCGGCATCAAATTGCTTAGATACTGAAAATTGGTATTATTCTGAAGGGTTTGTCTGTTTAGTCTTTGTTTGTTGCTGTCTAGAACAACTGTGTTGTTGGTTGATAATTTTAATCATAATCAAGGCTTGATACAATATTTGACAAGCGTTCAAAACATATTTTTAAATGAATTGTCCGCCTTGGAACACTAAGACCAAGAGCTCACAAAAAACAGCTTTTTAGCTTTTAGCTGATCTGTTGTATTATATTATTTAAGAACTATACCTACCCATATTTGCAAAATAAATTGACTTTGACTTAAATAAAATCACCTTTATTTCGAGTACTACGGCAAGTTACTTCAAACAACATTCACAAAAAAACGCCCACTCAAAATCGACAGTCGACAAACGCCAGCAGTTACCCAAAAGTCCTCGACTCCAGTACATAAAGTTCCACAAATAAAAAACTGTTACAATTCACAGTTTCATAAAACGGGCGCGATCCCATCGTGAATTTAGTCACGTTTGCACATAATGGCTGTACGAATTGTTCGGCCGAAAATCGGACTCGAAAGACCCGAATCCCAAGCAAAACGACCCTGAAGGACCAAAGAATTTCAACAAGATATTGTATAGAATTGATACCGGTCCGAAGGTTTCTGATAAAGTAGCTTGAGGACCCAATTTTGTAACAAAAGAGGTGAAGTCAAAAGACTAGGTAACTTTTAGATGGTAAGGCTCTTTAGGGATTGAATGAAACACCTCACTAGGTTAAGTCACAGTGGCCTAGTTGCTAAAGCACCTGCTTCCGAAGTAAAAATGTGCGGGTTCAATTCCAAGTCAAGCAAATAACAATGTAACTTATAATGTCGAATCTAAGCATATCTTGGGTACAATTGCCTGAGGCTAATGTGAAGGGACATATCTTAAGCAAGCGTGGTGATTAACGCTCAATTCATAATTCAGAGAAGGAGGCTTTTACCAAGCTGTAGAACAATACAAAGGCGAATGATACCTATTACTAAAACAACGATGAAATTCTAAAACTGTCACACTCTGCATCCAATTTCCAAAACTATCAACAGCAGCTTCACAGAGACTATGATAATACCTAATAGAGGCTAAAATGAGTCTAGATATTAAACTTCATGTTTACGCCAAAGTCTAGTTTACCAGACAATTTCTCCGAAGAACCGCTTTAGCGAAATTAAAATCCCGTTGAGTAACGTAAATGCACTCCTGCAATCTAGTCACCTATATGTTTAAAGCAGGAAACTTGCTAAGTAATACCTTTATACAGTAAATTGCTTAAGGTAATATTTTCTAGAATTTTCTATTAGGTTCCCGAAGCCTTAGCTTGGGGACGCTCTGATTAAAAATTGGCAAATTAATGTTGCTACTTAGATTTTAAGTCTGTCGATATTTTCTTTGACGTAAGATGAGTTTTGATTTACGACGAGTCGTCTGATATGACGTTTTTCCTGTCACTAATCAGTCAATATATATTTATATGCGTTGCGGTATAAGTTATAATAAAGTTATTTTTGAATTAAGGAATACTTGAGTTGGTTCGAACGTAATAAATAATTATAGTATATAAAGTTAAGATTATGAAAAACCAATCAAGAGCTTGTCGGGCCACGCTTAGCTACGGTTTCTAGTTGACTACGAAACCCAAAATGTTAAATAAAAAACCCTTCCTATTAACAGTAAAATTAATTAAGAGATAAATACATTATTATATCTCATTATACCATCAGAAATTAACATGGTCACAATTAGCTCTACCTACTTTCGAAATCCAAATCACAGTAAAGTAAAATGTCGCTTAGACTTGAATAAATTCTAAGCGTGTCATATTTCTGTATAGGTTTCAATTATCTCTCTCTTCTCCCTTTAACTCAAACAAATGGTGGATTAATGTTATATTGTCATAAATCCTGTAACACAGATGAAGTCCATTAAACTTTATGTAGTCGTAAAAATACGTTTGATATCCAGTGCAGCCTCCATGACTGTAAACTATCACATATGTACTGTATATAATAGCTGTGTATGTGTGTGTGTGTATAGTTTATTTATTACATGGCTCGTGTAAGCTATTAATATGTAGGTATATACAGTCGCGGATNTCGTTAGCTGGTTTCAATGAATAAAACACAACATCACAGCCTTTCATTAGAGCCCAGCTCATCTTGCAACATACTAATTAATCAGCCTTGCTAAACCTTCCTTAATTAATAACGGTTAATTACTTAGATCAGCAATCGATACTCGTTAATTAGTGTTCTCGGCATCAAATTGCTTAGATACTGAAAATTGGTATTATTCTGAAGGGTTTGTCTGTTTAGTCTTTGTTTGTTGCTGTCTAGAACAACTGTGTTGTTGGTTGATAATTTTAATCATAATCAAGGCTTGATACAATATTTGACAAGCGTTCAAAACATATTTTTAAATGAATTGTCCGCCTTGGAACACTAAGACCAAGAGCTCACAAAAAACAGCTTTTTAGCTTTTAGCTGATCTGTTGTATTATATTATTTAAGAACTATACCTACCCATATTTGCAAAATAAATTGACTTTGACTTAAATAAAATCACCTTTATTTCGAGTACTACGGCAAGTTACTTCAAACAACATTCACAAAAAAACGCCCACTCAAAATCGACAGTCGACAAACGCCAGCAGTTACCCAAAAGTCCTCGACTCCAGTACATAAAGTTCCACAAATAAAAAACTGTTACAATTCACAGTTTCATAAAACGGGCGCGATCCCATCGTGAATTTAGTCACGTTTGCACATAATGGCTGTACGAATTGTTCGGCCGAAAATCGGACTCGAAAGACCCGAATCCCAAGCAAAACGACCCTGAAGGACCAAAGAATTTCAACAAGATATTGTATAGAATTGATACCGGTCCGAAGGTTTCTGATAAAGTAGCTTGAGGACCCAATTTTGTAACAAAAGAGGTGAAGTCAAAAGACTAGGTAACTTTTAGATGGTAAGGCTCTTTAGGGATTGAATGAAACACCTCACTAGGTTAAGTCACAGTGGCCTAGTTGCTAAAGCACCTGCTTCCGAAGTAAAAATGTGCGGGTTCAATTCCAAGTCAAGCAAATAACAATGTAACTTATAATGTCGAATCTAAGCATATCTTGGGTACAATTGCCTGAGGCTAATGTGAAGGGACATATCTTAAGCAAGCGTGGTGATTAACGCTCAATTCATAATTCAGAGAAGGAGGCTTTTACCAAGCTGTAGAACAATACAAAGGCGAATGATACCTATTACTAAAACAACGATGAAATTCTAAAACTGTCACACTCTGCATCCAATTTCCAAAACTATCAACAGCAGCTTCACAGAGACTATGATAATACCTAATAGAGGCTAAAATGAGTCTAGATATTAAACTTCATGTTTACGCCAAAGTCTAGTTTACCAGACAATTTCTCCGAAGAACCGCTTTAGCGAAATTAAAATCCCGTTGAGTAACGTAAATGCACTCCTGCAATCTAGTCACCTATATGTTTAAAGCAGGAAACTTGCTAAGTAATACCTTTATACAGTAAATTGCTTAAGGTAATATTTTCTAGAATTTTCTATTAGGTTCCCGAAGCCTTAGCTTGGGGACGCTCTGATTAAAAATTGGCAAATTAATGTTGCTACTTAGATTTTAAGTCTGTCGATATTTTCTTTGACGTAAGATGAGTTTTGATTTACGACGAGTCGTCTGATATGACGTTTTTCCTGTCACTAATCAGTCAATATATATTTATATGCGTTGCGGTATAAGTTATAATAAAGTTATTTTTGAATTAAGGAATACTTGAGTTGGTTCGAACGTAATAAATAATTATAGTATATAAAGTTAAGATTATGAAAAACCAATCAAGAGCTTGTCGGGCCACGCTTAGCTACGGTTTCTAGTTGACTACGAAACCCAAAATGTTAAATAAAAAACCCTTCCTATTAACAGTAAAATTAATTAAGAGATAAATACATTATTATATCTCATTATACCATCAGAAATTAACATGGTCACAATTAGCTCTACCTACTTTCGAAATCCAAATCACAGTAAAGTAAAATGTCGCTTAGACTTGAATAAATTCTAAGCGTGTCATATTTCTGTATAGGTTTCAATTATCTCTCTCTTCTCCCTTTAACTCAAACAAATGGTGGATTAATGTTATATTGTCATAAATCCTGTAACACAGATGAAGTCCATTAAACTTTATGTAGTCGTAAAAATACGTTTGATATCCAGTGCAGCCTCCATGACTGTAAACTATCACATATGTACTGTATATAATAGCTGTGTATGTGTGTGTGTGTATAGTTTATTTATTACATGGCTCGTGTAAGCTATTAATATGTAGGTATATACAGTCGCGGATATTAATGCAGTAGCAACTTTCAAACCTTCGCAATTTTGTAGTGTAATACATTGCCTGAACACAACGGATCTGCGGTTACACTAACACCTATTATACGGCTAAAATAGGAAGGATGGCAAGTTGTTAGTGCATTTATGACCCTGGACCGCAGATGAATAACATTAGTCTGTTAGAACATGTCCAATGAGGTACTTATGCGCCACCATCATCAGGCTTCTTTATTGTTCCTCTGTATAAAAGTTTCTTTTCGTACAGCAGGATTTAAAAGTGCATATTTTTTCCTAAGATTCGCCTATATACAGACATTGTTGTCCAAGATACAAAAGAACATATAAATTAGAATAGCTTTTTTAAATACTTCAAAACCGTGTACTCGTAGGTAGATAAATAAGCGTGTCTTAACCACCAGACCACCAAGACTACTCTACCATAAAACCGTCGCAATCCCAAAAACAAATGGTCTAACCACTTCTTGGTGCCGTTGACGATTGCGGTCAATCAGTACAAAAAATGCTATCACATCCATTGAAATTCACAGCTGTTAAGTGCACATAAAACGCGATAGCACCAGTTTTCATCTACTAATGATATCTCTTTGTCCACAGAGTATATTAAAACCAAATGCGTACATAGTAACTCAGGGTCCAACGGAGGATACAGTGGTGGATTTCTGGCGGATGATATGGCAGGAGCGGGCGGCTGCCATTGTCATGCTTACCAAGACTTTCGACTTTATTAAGGTAAGGACTTTGCATCTATTTTTTAACATATGCCTCGACTTTGTTAAGGTAAAGGTTTTTATCTGGCTCTTTTTAAATGTCTGCCTCTATATAGGCAGTATGGGGGATTTTTTTTGTATTGGCGACAGTTAATGTTAAAGCAGATACTGATAAAGAAAATACTTTAAAATATGCAGACTGCATTTTAGCCAGTGTTAAACAATACTAAAACTAAGCTATTGCAGTCTAGGTATTCAAATACTTACGGCCAGGGCTACGGTCTGGTTGTTTTTGGGTGCAGTTGGCAGTTTGCTGTTCAAAACATTCGGTTGCACTGTACAAAATTTATTTAAAAAAAAAGCTTCCAGCGAATTAAACAAACATAAAATTAAACAATGAAATTGTGCTCCTCATCACAGACAATTGCAATATAATTACTGAAGAGCACCCACTTGCAAATGAAGCCGTTCCATTTGCGAAATAAGTACGCTTTCATGTAGAAATTTGTCGCTATTTCCTACTGCGTTTTCCTTGAAACGAAATACTGGCCACTTTCAAGCCTATGCTAAAGGAATCAAGAACAGCTTTCAGCTCTATAAGTTTCTTTACCGCACCATATATCACTCTGGAAAAATACTTCACATACATTTAAAGAATTATAAAAATCTTTAAGGAGCTTTCGCCCTCGCCAAACATTTTGTCGCCACGAAACTAGTGTGAAGTAGCAGGGGTTTTCAAAAAATTTTAGTTTTCAAAAACACTTGAAAAAACCTTGTATTCTTTCAATACACAACAAAGTAGGTAAGGGCATTATTGTGCAATCAAATAGTTAGTGATACTTTTACAAGGCCCTTATTAAAAGTTGAAAGAGTATTTTTAATTATCAAATTAATCAAATAAAACAGCTCAATCAATCCTGGAATTGAACTTATGATAAGCCAGTGAAGGTCTTCATAACACCCCAATTAAATGAGCTTATTACCACTAGGTGCATACGAATTAAAAGCGCCAAACAAACACCGGTTCCCCAACGCAAATAGCAAGCAAACCCGAACAAATAACGCTGTATTCCATTGTATTCAGGTCATTGACGTTACTTGTACAGACAACAGCAGCTCACGGTACCCAAATCTGACAAATTTTAGCAATCAAACAGTAACCTACCACTATTGTGATAAGGTTGAAAATCTATTGCAGAAATTTGACAGATGGTAACTTGATGTTCTGTGGTCTGTACCAGATTTTGCAGCCCCGGCAATCATTTCTATACTGCTTCGAACGCTGGTAATGATGTTGACATGGCTTTTAATGAATTGCTCATTAATTAACTTGTTTGAAATTTATTTCATTAAATACTGATTAACTTAAATGAACTTTGTATAGTTGTACTGAATTTTGTGACAAATATTTCATCCCCCTAAATGCTAGGCGTTAGGTTGTTAAGAGGCGTGGTGATATAAAATTTCAAATCCCAAATAAAAAACACCAGTGAAAATTAAGCTCAAAGATTCCGTTACATGCATACATAGATACAACCCAAGCTAATAAAAGCGTGTTAAAAAAGCAGAACAGCCTCATAAATAGTCGGTTTTATTAAAAGAATCTAGGTTCTTCTTAAAAAGTATGTCTATGGAGTTTCTTGCCGACTCTTCTCCAAAAGACCTTCAAAAAGCCATACAACGTGATGTTTCACAAGAGCCTGCAAAGGTCTAATTGAAATAAAAACCTTTGACTCTGAATCAGATTCTACTACTAAAACCGATAACATTGCAATACAAACCTAGCATACTTAATGTCAGCATTATCTGTAGCAATCGTTTGTAAAACCTTTAGACTTAAGAAATTCTTTAAAATAATCTGGCTTACAAAAAGACGTCTTATCTACAGTTGGCCTACAGAACATTCATGAATCAAGCGTAAAAATCCTTTGAATTCACAATTTATTCTACAAAAGTACTAAAACGGCTTTATCTCGTTCACGTACACAGATTTGACAGTCAATAAGGCTCTGTCATCTTTTGTAAGATAAATAGTCGTAAAAGAATGTATTAAGCTACGGAATACGTCTGTCGTGTGGTGGAATAGGTTCGTCCTAGTATAAAGGCACAAATGCAAAATTACTTTCTTTTTGAACCGACTTCCACAAAAACGAGGAGGTTCTCAATTCACTTATCTTTTGTTTAACTACAAAATGTTTCAATTTTAACAATAGCTTTTAAGTTAAACCTAACTGCAAGATAAGTACTCTAGTTGAGTAAAGAAACTTTTAACATTCAAAATGTTGGGTGGACTGTAATTAATATTAATTTTACCTGGGAGCATCAGCTTTTAATTTTATTTATATATATTTACAACAACTTATTCTATTACAAAAAAAAACTAAGAACTAAAAACTAAAAAGAGTCAAAAAAGGACAATGGGCACAAATATATGAAAGCTGGTACACCCCTCCAATAGCAATGACATATGTGTCGTTGGATAGGTATTTTTAACTGGAACAACATTTACTAGGACACCTATGTTGAAATGTTTGTCCATCTTTAGTTAGAGGTCAAAAACAGTGTAAAAATTAGTACCGAAAAATATTGAGAGTTAAATGGAAAATCTAAGTACTACTTGTGTAATTATTTTAAGTACGACTTTGTTGTACCCGTCAGAGTTCATAATAGCTCCAAAAATGTAACATTTCCACCTCGTACTGTAGGTACCTTATAACTGGGTATTGGGCTTAATGATACACCTCACCAATAACAATGTCATATACATCATTGGATAGGTATTTTTAACTGGAACAACAATTACTATGACAGCTTTGTTGTAATGTTTGTCTGTTCTGAGATATAGATTAAAAAACGATGTAAAAATTAATACCAACGTTATTAGAGTTTTTAATCAATTTAAATAATCTCATTTGGGAGACATTTTTATGGAACACCTAATCTAGCTAGAAGCTAGACCTATTAAAATATTTTTGAAGCAGCAGTTCAAAATCCCGTTTGTATCGGCCGTTCAGTACTTCTACTACTCATCTCTACGGATAATCAACAGTTATTGTTTCACTTGTTTCTATTATCTTTGAAGGCGTCGGTTTTTTGTCTTATTGCAATACTTCTTGTTAGTTTTTCAGTTTAATTTATTATTTCTGGGGTAAAAAATCAGCCTTTTTATCTTGTTATCCTTTCATGACAATATTTGAATACATAAAACATAAGAAACAACGACATTGGTGTTACTTTTTCATAATGATGGTGTCCTAGCCGATTGCCGGCCACGGCGGTTGTTCTCATTTAAGGAGATCAGCCAGCTGCGCAAGACATATTATAGTGCACAAGCACTTGCGCAGAAACAGACTCATTCCCTATTCCCTCACTCTCATAACCCGATGGGATGGCAATCCACGGCAAGACACGACCGGAGAGAGATCAGGCGCAGGACCGACATTAACGACCTCTCCGATGCACGGATGTATCAATCACCAACTTCCAACAGGCTGCTTTGTGAAAGTTACGAAAACCCACGAAGCGATTTCGTCCCGGCCTGGGAGTCGAACTTGAGACCTCTTGCACAGAAGTCGGATATGCTACAACTAGACCAACGAGGCAGTACTCAAATAATATGGTATTAATTTTTACATCGTTTTTTTATCTATATCTCAGAACAGACAAACATTACAACAAAGCTGTCATAGTAATTGTTGTTCCAGTTAAAAATACCTATCCAATGATGTATATGACATTGTTATTGGTGAGGTGTATCATTAAGCCCAATACCCAGTTATAAGGTACCTACAGTACGAGGTGGAAATGTTACATTTTTGGAGCTATTATGAACTCTGACGGGTACAACAAAGTCGTACTTAAAATAATTACACAAGTAGTACTTAGATTTTCCATTTAACTCTCAATATTTTTCGGTACTAATTTTTACACTGTTTTTGACCTCTAACTAAA
>NWSH02000210.1:9630571-9648148 GCA_002382865.2 Heliothis virescens
AGTAGGTTTTTTTTTATTGTTAATGAAAGCATAAAATAAAACAAAAAAAAATACAAGAAATTATTTTTAGGTCTGTTGAGAATCAAAATCAACACCCAGTGTCTTCATTATTGCTTTTTCTTATTTCCTATTTTCGCGTACTCTTCATTTGCTAATGAATGAAAAATAACCAAAAAAATGTAAACAACTAGATCTAACATATGCGTAAATAATGTAAAAATAACCGGCTTCAATGTCATTCTCTATAGACTTTTTCTTCTTTACTAGCATTTGTTTACTATTTGCAATGAACCTGTTTGATGTTCGGAGCTTCATAATTACGCAATCGGATATTAAGACAATAAATGCATCTGATAAATATTCTAAATAGACCGGTTGAAAACAGCAATCCGTAAAACCTTTTAGACTTAAGAAATTTTCATTTAAAAATAATCTGGACTTACCAAAAAAGACGTACTTATCTACAGTTGGCCCTACAGAACATTCCATTGAATTCAAGCGTAAAAATGCCTCTTCGACATTCACCAAATTTATTCTTACAAAAGTTACTAAAACGGCGTTTATCTCGTTCACGTACCACAGATTTGACAGTCAATTAAGGCTTCTGATTCATCTTTTGTAAAGATAAATTTTAGGTTCCGTTTTTAAAAGAATTATTAAGCTACGGGAATACGTCTGTTCGTGTGGTGTGGAATAGGTTTCGTCCCTAGTATAACGCCCACAAATGCAAATTTTTCTTTTTTGAACCGACTTCCACAAAACGCAGGAAGGCTTCTCAATTCACTTATCTTTTGTTAACTAAAAAATGTATTCATTTTAACATAGCTTTTTAAGTTAAACCTAACTGCAAGATAAGTTACTCTAGTTGGACGTAAAGAAACCTTTTACACATTCCAAAAATGTTGGTGACCTGTAATTAACTATTTAATCTTCATACCTAGGCGAGCATCAGCTTTTAATTTCTATTTATTTTATATTTACAACAACTTATATCTCAATTAACAAAAACAACTAAAGAAACTAACAAACTAAAAAGAGTCAAAAAAAGTACAATGGGCCACAAATATATGAAAGCTGGTACACCCCTCCAATAGCAATGACATATGTGTCGTTGGATAGTATTTTTAACTGGAACAACATACTAGAACACCTTTATGTTGAAATGGTTTGTCCATCTTTTAGTTAGAGGTCAAAAACAGTTGTAAAAAAATTCAGTACCGAAAAAATATTGAGAGATTAAATGGGAAAAATCATAAGTACTACTTTGTGTAATTATTTAAAGTACGACATTTGTCTGTACAACCGTCAGCAGTTCATAATAGCTCCAAAAATGATACATATTCCCACCTCGTCACTGTAGGTAACCTTATAACGTGCCGGTATTGGGACTTAATGATTTACACCTCACCAATTAACAATGTCACTATTACATCATTGGATAGGTATTTATTAACTGGAACAACAATTACTATTTGACAGCTTTGTTGTAATTGTTTTTTGTCTTGTTCTGAGATATCAGATTAAAAAACGGAGTTAAAAAATTAATACCAACAGATTATTAGAGTTTTTAATTTCCAAAAATTAAAATAATCTCTATTTGGAGACATTTTTATGCGAAACAGCCTAATCTTAGCTTAGAAAGCTAGACCTATTAAAATATTTTTGAAAGCAGGCAGTTTCAAAATCCCGTTTGTACATCGGCCGTTTCCAGTACTTCTTCACTACTCATCCTCTACGGATTATATCCACTCCCGTTATTGAGTTTCACTTGTGTTCTATTATCTTTTGAGGAGCTCGTGGTTTTTTATGTTCATATATTGCAATACTTCTTGCTTAGTTTTTCAGTTTTAATGTTATTACTTCATGGCGTAAAACTCAGCCTTTCTTATCTTGTTTCATTCCCTTTTCTCGAAATTATACATATATACCATAAACATACAAGAACCACAACGAACAATTTATATATAGCTTTTTCTACTCAATTGATGGTTGTCCTTGGGGTCCTTACAAACTTTGCCGGCCACGGGGTTTATCTCATTTTAAGGAGATTCAGGCCAGCTTCGCACTGCGCAAGAGACCATAATTATAGTTGCAACAAGCACTTTTGATCGCAGCAGAAACCCACGACTTCATTCACTCTCATTCCCTCACTCCTCAATACCAGATGAGATGGACAACTTCCACGGTCAAGACACCGACCTGGAGCAGAAGAATTCAGCGTCAAGGCACCGACCCATTAAAACGAACCTCTCCGATGCACGTACTGTATACAGCCTCTCCACCAAGCTCTCCCAAACAGTGGCTGCTATTGTGAAAGGTTACGAAAACCCACCTAGATAGCTGATATTCGTCCGGCCATATCCGAACTTTAGGACCTCCTCTGCCACCCCAAGGCATCAGTCCGCGATTAATGCTGTTACAACCACAACTAGGACCCAGACCGAACGCGGCCTATACTCAATAATATAGGTATCTCTTTTATACATTCGCATTTTTTTACTAATCTCTACTAAAACACATTAACAAACCAAGCTGTTCATAGCTACATTGTTGTTTCCCAGTTAAAAACCCAATATACCTATCCAATTGTGTAGTAAATGACATTGTTTTTTGGTGGGGTGTATCATTAAGCCCCAATCCAGCTTATAAAGTACCCACCGGTACGAGGTGGAAAGTTACATGTTTGGAGCTATTATGGAATTCTGACCGGGTACAACAAAAATGACTATTAGCTGTAATGCTCAATAATTTATCGTGAGCTAAACTCAGATTTTCGCCATTTAACATGCTCAATGATTATTTTCACGGTGACTTAATTTACAACTGTTTTACCTCTAACATAAAAATGAGGCATCTATTTCAACATAGGTGGTCTTTGTGAATGTTCTTTTCAGTTTAAACAAAAGACCTAATTGTAACCGACCTCGTATTTATTGCGTGACTTGACTCGATTAGTTGGAGTGTGTATACATTACCCCAAATACAATATCCAGTCACCCTTTACCTACGGTGAGTATCTAAGCGTAACAAAGTGCGAATGTGTTAAATCATTGTAGCTATTATGGACATTACTGATCGGCACCTGCCAAGTCTCTTCGATATACTTAATTAGTACTACTTAGGATTAGAGCATTTAAAACTGGAGAATCAACAGATAATTAAGTGCTAATTAGCCATAGTTTTTTATCTATATTCAGAACGGGACAAACTTTCAGCAAAGCTGTCATTAGTAAATCTTGTTCCATTTAAAAGAGCCTATCTAACGATGTATATGACATTGCTCATTCGAGGTGGATGCTATCATTACACGCAATATCCAGTTAAACCTACCGTTGTGACCGTATGGTACCTAAATGGTCAACAAGTGGAAATGATTAAATATTTAACATGTACACCTCTTGACGGGTCACGCAGCACCAGTAGTATTAGATATACACTCTATTTAGTTAAAAACTTAGATTAGGCATTAAAAACTTGAGAAATCAACAGATAATTAAGTCTTAATTTAGCATAGTTTTTGATCTATATCTCAGAACGGACAAACATTTCAGCAATGCTGTCATAGTAAAAATTGTTCCATTTAAAAAGGCCTATCTAATGATATATATCTCATCGCTATTGGTGGGGTGTACCAATCTGCCCATTGTCCTTTCTCCCTAAAAAAAATTGTATAAAAAAACCCTCAAAAACAATTAAATTCCACTTAAAATGACAAGGTACTCCCATTACTCTACATATTCGTAAAACGTAGAAAAGGCGGGCTCACACCCACATTACAATAATTCAACATACACCAACAAATGTCTGAAACATTTGCTAACTGAATTCCGGACGGACGGGCCGTGTTTCTGACGGTTCTGACATTTCGCTCGACGGGTTCCGCACACCATTATTATATTAGGTAAAATGTTTTATATCCGCTATGAATATTTTTCGTCGTAATCTGCTGTTTATATTTGGTGCATATTGTGTTACCCGGCCGTTGTGAAATTTAAAAAGTGGGTATTCATTAACACTGTACATTGTGCTCCTTTCCATTCTAAAAGTATAGTCCTTCAATCATCTTTTCTCATTTTTTATCATTCGAGCTTTAAAGAATTTGGGACCCATTAAATCTGCCGAATTTTGCTTGCTTATTTTTTTACGAAGTTGAAGTCTTCATAAACATATGGACCTACTTTCACAAACTCTCCGAAACTATAGCTATATCTAGAGAGAACAAGTATCACTATTTTAACGTTACAACCCTCAAAGTTTTGTCACAACTTCCCTCTTTCCTCCCGAGGGAAAACCTCAACAAAATCTTAAAGCGATCAAATACCAAGCGATCAATCCTCACTTGTTTGCATAATCCTTCCAGATTGCGGAGGTACCTAACTTTGGACTTTAAACTTACAATAGCCAGATTTTCAAATTATCACAAAAGGAGTAGCCACTTCAGAGTGAAATCCGTTCGCAAAATGGCTGCCATTTGCAATTTTCAGTTAGCAGTTTGATATTTTCGACCCAATTATTTCAGTAGTTTTGAAATTTCCTGAAAACTTTTACCCGTAATAAAACGTTATGCTCGTTATATTTGATTTCTGAAAGGATTTTCAGTTTTGCATTACGTAGGTATCTTTTATGAGAACTTTGATGGGATAAATTGGTTCCATTGCAAGTTTTACTTGCAGCCTTTTGCAGATACACTGTTATGCCTTTTATTTGGGACATCATCTGTTAAGTTTTTCCACCAAAACTAAAATGAAAAGATTTTTATGCCTTTCTTTTGCTCTAAAATGCTTACGAAGAATTAGTATCAAGTACCTACTACAGAACCAAAGATTCCTTTAAAACATCTCTCCGCTAGATATAAAAACGGCACATGTTGATATGATTTCTTTATTATGTAAAAATGTAACTAATTACTAACGGCTACAAAATGTATTCAACAAACTACAACAGACAATATTACATGCAGCATAAAATAATGGTTTGTTCAGACTAGCGCGCCGTAAATGCTGTATGCTCGTTAAGAGTTTAAGTATTGTAAATAATGCAAACTATTTTGTAAACGATCCGCTCGTGCACTCTCGGTTTTATTTCATGTAGCAAAAAACCTTTAGTTTCAACGAGTTATGAGCAGTTGGGATAGTTTAGCGTGCGAACCGTAATGTACGCGAAAGTTTATGAATACGTTAGGTCGGATAGTCAGAACATCTGACTTTTAGTGCGTACCGTACATTGAAATTATTTTGTTTGTTAGGGTAGTAGTGATTTTTAGTTATTCACTGTGTTTAGCGTGAGCTATGTTATAAACAATTTGGGAAAATATTATGATATTTTTTTCATTCACATTAGAAAAGTCCCTAAATCTTTCGTTCGTCGTTCAAAATTAGACCTTCACACATTATTTTAACTTCTCTTTTCACAGGTGATGTGCGTCCAATACTGGCCACCCAACAAAGAAAAGGATGAGACGTATGGAGACATCAGCGTGGGCATTGTGCAGGAGGAGGAACTCGCCAACTTCCACATACGAACCTTCAGACTTTATAAGAGTGAAAAAAATGTAAGTAACAATTTTATTTTTCTCATTTTTTCGATGGGAAATCATCAGGTGACCCCTCCCACTGTAGGTGCAGTGTAAGGGAATGTTAGACTTTTACTTACTAAACTTGCCGTGTTCCTTCTGGAACCCTTTATGTAAATGGGCTGCGGTAACTCGCGCGAACAATCCCGCAGCCCCGGCAGGCTTTGGACAATTTATCTTAGGATCTTGGGTCAGATCACCAAAGTGCCTCAATTCTCAACAGCTAAACACCAATCAAAAACCAGTACCAACCTTAAAGAAAATGAAAATCTTTGTTTTTGAATAATCAGACAAGGATTCCCTGCAAGAAAAATCCTTTGCTACGAGTACTTACCCATAGATAGTTTAATCATTTTATCAATCATTGTTTCTTTACCAGAACATAAAGTTAATGTTTTTCTTCTCATAATGTTACACAATAACAAACATTTTAAACTCATAAAACAAGTAGGTAAATTAAAACAAAAAAGGTTGAAAGTAGAATTCCTTTGAAATATTCGTAACAATCTCTTTATTTGAAAACTTTATACACAAAGGGGTCGAGAGAAATATTTTTCATTTTCTACTCGTCGCGCGTCCATTTATTTCTTTTTAAACAGATTACTCTCACTCAACAACAGAACATTCTAGATTTTATTATCAACAATTTGCAATTCAGTCGTAAACTTATATTTTGCTTTTGCGAAGTTATGCTAAGCAACTACATACACTAAATTAATTTAATCACAGATTTTTTGATTACTCGTCTAAGATTTACTAGGTATACTTTAACTTTAAAGAAAAAGACATTGTTTTGCCATCTTTCGCCAATCCCACATAGTTAAGCAACTTTTACTACGAGGTCCCAAACCGAATCGATAAATTAAGTAAATGGGGATTATGAAAATTATCGTTTTAACAAAATGTAAAACGATTGTCATTCATTAATTATTTTAATCGAACGACAAATAGGCATTCAATTTAACCCGCTCAGTGCCGACTTCATGAATTAATTTTTAATTATGTTAATTTACGAAATAAATACAATAATTGTGATAGTATCATGGCATTAACGTGTTGATATGAATAAGTAATCATAATTATACGATTATAATCATACAAGTGTTCAAGTAATTAGGTAAACAGAAGTTGTGAACTATTAAGCTAAATTAATGTTCTCTTAATTATTCTTTGTCTTCCTTATCTGCAACGATTCTTAATCATCATAGAATATTTTATATTAGTCTACTGCCCCGTACACTATGTCTTATAAGTACCTACTATACCTACTGCAAAAAAAGGTTACTCCACATAAACTTCTTCTCTTCAATTCTCACTCCCATTCTCGTCCCCAGGTGGTAGTAGAAGAGAGATTCATCCTACAGTTCCACTACACCCAGTGGCACTCCCACACGTGTCCGTTCAGCAACGCCCTCCTGGAGTTCAGACGTCGTGTCCGCGCCGTGGTCGGCAGGCGACTGGCCACCAACCCTGCTGCAGGGCCCATGGTAGTGCATTGCAAGTAAGTGATGAATTTGTAGTGTAGCTTCAATGTTGGGTAGATGAAAGAATGTCTTTAAATCCAGTCTGCTTTACGGATTTCGAAATTTAAAATTCTATGTTCCTTTGAGATTCACAGTTGTCCATATATCTTCTTGTTTATATATCGAAATACCTTAGTAAAAGAAGGTAGTAACCACACTTATTCCACTTTACTGAATCAGTCGCTGCCGACGGACTATATCGTAATTAGAAAGCGACTTAGGACTTAGATATATAGATGAGTATTTAATTTTTGTCAAGTGGAATGTGGCCTTAAAATTACATTGTTTTTAGGATAGATAACAGAACATTAACTGCGGAAATCAATATTCTGTCTATCTCTGGATTTGCTTACTAGTGATAGAATTTTGACATTAGCCCCATACAAGTATTGTCAAATTCCTATCTCTGGTAAGCAAACACAGAGTTAGATAGGTTATTGGGAACGGCCATAAATAGATAGTAACTGGTATAACACAGTATTAAATGCAGTCAAAAGACAAAAGGAAAATATAAAATTAAATACACTCTGATCACAAAGCGAACAATTTAATTAAATTGCACTGGCACTCAGAAACCTGGTGTAAATTACGCTTCAAGATATTTTATTTCTTGCCTTTCTTCAATACTGAGTTTTTGCAATTTCCTTGCAAAAAGACTTGGAATTGCACTGTGATTTTACACAAGTAGTCTTATCTTCATGACCTTTGGGAGTGCACAGTGCAGATCGTGTCTGTACATCAAATATTTTTACAAAACAAAATATATGTAGGGTTATTAAGAAAGGAAAAAAGAGTAAGAATTCGAACAAAAAAACTTGTCTGTTTGCATGATTCAATGTTTGTCTGTTTGCACAAGCTAAGCTCAGGATCCATTGGACGGAATTTGATGAAACAGACATATAGCTTATATATCAGAATAACATACCTATAGGCTACTTTTTATCCGGGTACGGGAAATAGTTTCCTCGGGAAGCGAGTGAAACCGCTGGCGGAAGTTAGTAGCAAATAAATGACGCGAAAAAAAAATCAAGCAATTTATTTATTAATACAGTTTAATTATTAGTGCACCCCCCTCCCTGCGCCGCGTCCCCTCTGTCACTCTCTGACTGGTTTCTAAATAAATCTAAATTCTAAAACATAATCAAACCAGAGGCAACATTAGTTCAGACTACCCAAACTTGTGCTGCCTTTGCTGAATTTTTAATGCAATATCAACCTTATGTACTTAAAATTAGAATACGTTTTGTATCACCTACAAAAAAATCTGGACTTATTTCACTTCAGACAGATGAGTCAAAATTACATTCATCTCTGTCATATTTATGAGTTATCAAATGATGCTGTCCCTTTTATTTCGTGCGTGACGTCATTGGCGTGTCTTTTGTTTTTGCTTAAAATTTCGAATAGTTCTGTTTATCTCTTTCTTATTAATCTATCTATCTCTTTCATTTCACGCGTGACGTCATTGGCATGTCTTTTGTTTTGGTTTAAAATTTATAAAGTTCTATTCATCTCTTTCTTAATAATCTATCTGTCTCTTTCATTTCGTGCGTGACGTCATTGATGTGTCTTTTGTTTTTATTTGAAAAATCGTATTCTTTTAAATGTAATCTATACAATCGTGTCTGTACATTATATATTTTTACTAAACAAAATATGTAGGGTTATTAAGAAATGAAAAAGATTAAGAATTCGAAAAAAAATTGTCTGTTTGTATGTTTGAATGTTTATCATTTTGCACACGCTAATCTCAGGAGCCACTGGACGGATTTTCATGAAACTTGGCAGATATAGCTTATATATCAGAATAACATATAGGCCTTTTATCCGAGTACGGGAAATAGTTCCCTCGGGAAGTGGGCGAAGCCGCTGGCAGAAGCTAGTTTCAGAATAAAAATGTTATACTTACTAGAAAATTGCTGGTACGTCCGTATATCCTTGGTAGCAGAGTTTATAACAAATAAGTTTACTCTGCTAGTGTACAGTTAGCAAATAATGTCTGATGCATGTACATGTAACAAACTATTTGCTGTGATGTCGAAGTTTGTGATATTTATGTTTACATGACGTGGTTAATTATATGTCGTAATAGGATTGGATTCGTTCATCTTGCATAGCTACTTATTTAGGTATAATTTTGTTTGGAGGACTGAGACCTGACAGACTTTCAATGCCACGAGTTTAATTATCACGTATATCTATGAGTATAATAAATAAAGCCGAAGAGTTTCTTTGTGAGGATCTACTGGACCGATTTCTAAAAATTATTTCAGTGTAATTGTTGTAATTGTTTTGTCCGGGTCCGCATATTGCTTCCAATGATACGCAAGTGAAACCGGTGGTAGAAGCTACATATAAATATGTTTTAAAGAGAAAAAAATGTACGAATCATTATTTTTTTTGTAGATATACATTTTCATACCACCATTTTTTAAGAATTTTCAATCTATTTTTCAGATATCTTAACGATCTTAACGGGCATATTTTGTTCTAGTGACGGTGGTGGTCGGTCGGGCGTGTACCTGGCTATTGACGCGAACCTGGAGCTGGCCGAGGAAGAAGACTGCTTCGATGTGTTCGGCTTTTTGAAGAAACTTCGCCAATCCAGAAAAGGCCTTATAGAAAATGAAGTAAGATTTATTTTTGTATAAGGGCATATCAACTTACCTCAATCTGTCAAGTGACTTCAATAGATTTCCAACCTTATCACAATAGTGGAAGGTTAATATTCGATTGGTAAAATTTAACAGGTGCAGTAAGGTTGACCTGCTGTCGTCTGTACATACTTATGCTTTTATCTGACACGCACAGAGTTTGTAGTACAGGCACACTGAATAGAAGAATCCGTTGTAAAGTCAGAATTATAAGTCGGTTTGTGGACCTTTACATCGCATTTCTTCTGTAATTTTAATGTGAATCGAGCATCCAACCAAACTTAAGCCTTTCAGTATGGAAAATTCCTAAAACCACATTTATAATCAGCTAGTTTATATTAGAATATATTACTGTAACATTTTACGCTTTTCACATTTCCTAGTTCATAGTTCAACGTCGGGCTTATTTTATTAATAGGTATTTCCATCACGAGCGTTGAAAGCTTGTTGTAGGAAGTAAGCTTTTAGTATGAACTACGCTAATTGGAGATTTTCTTCCCAGAATACAAAATAAATGGTAGCTATACATAAAGCTGAACCACTTGTTCCAACATAAGTACTATTAAAAACAAATGCTTGTAAAAACAAAAGACAAATCTCGTGCACTATAATATGTCCTGCGCAGCTGACTGATCTCCTTACATGAGAACAGCCGTCGTGGCCGGCAATCGGCTAGGACGCCATTACTACTATTAAAAATGTTTTAGGGCAATATAATTTCCTTCTCTGTTATGATAGCGCCCACTTATCATAGCGCCCCCTGCAATTTTATTGGAACTTGGGGTAAAATTTTCAAGTCAAAAAATATATACATATTAGTTTGTCTGTATTTTTTTCAATTCGGATGGAATTTAGAAAATATAATATACAGATGCATTTTGATCCTGCTGCATAAAAAACAATTGACGATTTAATGCTCGAAAGAGCTACTTAATTGGTAGTACTCTCACGCTTGGCGGCTACTCTTAATAAAATTGAGAAATCCCAGGAAAATGAAGGAAACATTTAATATAGAATTCGCAATATCGTATCGACACTCTGATCTCAATTTAATTGGGTATTATTATAGAAGCGCTTCGACGTGACTGCACTGCCATTAATTAGATACTTCAACGTAAGCTTTAGTGAAGCAGAGCAATACATATTTCAAGATATTCGTATAACTCTACATAATAGTACTATACAATATTTTCATTGTAATAGATCAGATCTGGGGGAGGACAATAAAGTCTAATAAATCTCCTAATATTTTTAAACTGGATCATTAGATGCACCTGTCTTTGATAGCATATCTTTGCTCACAGGGTATCTAACTACCGAATTTAATGTCAATCTATACTAATATTATAAAGAGGAAAACTTTGTTTGTTTGTTTGGTTGGTTGTAATGAATAGGCTCAAAAACTACTGGAATGATTTTAAAAATTCTTTCACCATTCGAAAGCTACATTATCCACGAGTGACATAGGCAATATTTTATCCGGGTACGGGCAGTAATTCCCACGGGATGCGAGTGAAACCGCGGGAAAACAGCTAGTTTTATTATAAAAGCGTGAAGCTGTTCACTTGATTATTTTTCGCGTTTTAGTTACAAAGCAAACATTTGTTTCAAGAAATATGTCTTTGTATGTATGCAATCAGTCAAATTGGATCTAACACAGGTTTTTCTCCTTAGGAACAATACAAATTCGTGTACGACACTTTAGAAGAGCACGTGGTCTGTGGAGTGTCATGGTTCCCAGTGTCAGAGCTCTCGCAGAGACTGAAACAGAAGTCCCAAAGAGACCCGGTGTCGAAGCTCAATGAATACCAGAAGGAGTACCAGCAGATATGCAAGCAGACGCCAAGGTTCACGATAGGAGATTGCGCGGGAGGACACAGGGGAGACAATCGGGAGAAGAATCGGGATGTCCTTGTTGTTCCACGTAAGTTGTTGAACGATATTTACGTTCAGTTTCACAGGTTCCAGATAAAATTGTAGATAGCTATCTGACAGATAGCGCCATAGAAATGATTTTAATTTTTAACTGACCATAATCTGGGCTTTATTTGTCAGATAGCTATCTAGTACTTTATCTGGAACCTGTGAAACTGGCCGTTAGAATTATTTTTTTTCCGAATGATAAAATGGCTATGAAACTGTAGCAACGTATTTCAATAAATGTTACAATAGTCAAGAAAAAATGCATTGCATTAAGTTAATTTTGTAGCTTCCTCAGATTAACAATATCGACTATTTCAATATGTCCTAAAAAAGCTTTGATTTGTCTACAAAATTATGACCCATTTTCCCATAGTTAGGTACCAAGTTTACTTTAGAGTAATTCTCCAATCGAATCTTCAATTAAATTCTTGAAATTTTGGCGACAACCGTTAATAGCTAGAACAAACAAAGCATAACTCATATTTTAACTATCAATTTTGTTACAGCCGACAACTTTCGTCCATACCTAACATCGTTTCAAGGCAACAGTTTCACAGACTACATCAATGCTGTGTTCGTAGACGTAAGTACTTCATTTACATTTGCAGAAACCTTGATTTAACTGGTACCAGGAACTAGGAGAGCATAAGCTTAAAGGAGGTTACCGATACACGCAGATGCACTCGAGTTTAACTGTATCTACGTAGCTTGCAAATGTAAATTATAGTAACAAGCTCATGTAGGTACGAGTATTGCTATGTAGTTGAGAACGTGCCTAATAAGATGGAAATGTGATGTAATTATGATAGTTTCTTGAAACGTGAGACGTGTGATTTGCGCAATTGCATCTTAGTCGTTGATATTCGTGTATAAATGATAGGTATAACAACAATTTTCATGTCAAATTATCTTTTATAGCGACATTAAGTCGACCAAAATAAACTCAAAAGTCTTTAGGTTGGGCTGCGGGTTGTTCGAAAGAGTTACCGCGGCCCTAACACAAAGGGCTCCCGAAGGAACACGGTGGGTTTTAGTCAGTAAAAGTCTGACACTCCCTCACGCTGTCACCCACAGCGGGAGAGGTCATACCTACTGATGATTTCCCATCGTTAAAAAAAAGGGTCTTTAGGTTAGGCTCTTTATAAGATTTTATGCATAGCAAAGAAATCAATGTATGCAAGCAATGGTTAAAAATGTGTAGCTAGCAATACACTCTTAAGCAAAATACCTGAAAGCATAGAATAGTCACGCTTCTGCGAAGCACAATTTTATTTCACAAATGCAATTTTCTCAGAAAAGTGTCCCCTGAGTTGGTGAGAAAGTTCATCTTTTAAGTTAATGCGACTTTATTATGACACCGCACAGTTACTTGTAGAGTTAAAAGTCAGACTTCTTTGAAGTCGAGCTGTGGTTTCAGCATACTTTTGCATTCCATTTTTTACGGGAAAAGATTTTTTTCAGCTTGTCGTGGGTAGAAATATTAATTTATACTACTTGAGGGTTTTTTTTAAACAAGACTTTTTTTCATCCGTCGGTCCATTGTAATATTTTGAACTATACATATAAACAAATGTCTATACTATACTAACAGTTTATTTTCATTATTATAAGAATAATGAAGTAAATTTTCACTAGCCTTTTCACAGTTGTAAAGGGTTCCGGACGCCTATCAAATCATCTATATTTACTGTTCACTCTACACTTTTCAATAAATTCCATTTTTATGTACACACAACAGCGGGTCAACGTATACGAATCTGTCAAATTTTCCCAATCTAACATTAACCCACCTCCATTGTAATAAGGTTGAAAATCGATTGCAGAAAATTGACAGATTGTGGTAACTTGATGTGCTGTTGTCTGTACCTACATTAGTAACCTGTGTTTCACTTGCAGGGTTACACCAAACCCCGGGAGTACATAGTGACGGAGTGGCCACTTGTCAGGACCCAGGGAGAGTTCTGGTCATTAGTTTATGACTACGAATGTGCAGCTGTAGTGGTTTTGTGCGTGCCTCCTAAGAACTCCGTAAGTACCCTCATGCTATTCATAATATCTAAGCAGAAAATGCATATTCATTAAAAAAGGCTGAAAATGAAGACGGCAAAAAATATATACAGAAATGTGTTAACCACAACAAATTGCATAGGTGTTGGAAATTTTGTCCTATTTCTACGTGTAAATACTTATAAATATTATGTAGGTATAGCTCGTCTAACTGCGGAATTCAATATTCTGTCTAACTCTGGATTTGCTTATAATAATAATAATAATAAATCTTTATTTCAGACCAATGTCCATACAAAAGTTACAAAAACAATGAAAAATTACAAAAATAATACGAAACATTACATACAGTTACACATACCCGTTTACAAAATTTGAGCACGTATAAATGCTTTCAGGATATTTGAGTCCTGTTTTTCCGCAATTACCTTTAGGATGCTGTTAGTGCTGCTCCTGATTCTGCTCAGTAACGACGCGAGCCGTTTGCGTACTATGGCATGAAAGCCGTCTACCCTGGCTTCCGCAAACATACCGGAGGCACTGCAAAAACGGGGCAGCCCCAACAACATCCTAAATCCATTGTTATATTGGACACGTAGGGCATTAAGCGTCCTCTGCGTATATCTGAACCACAGGCTGCACGTGTAGAAAGTCTGGCAGTAGGCTCGAAACAGTGTGACTTTAACTTGTTCACTACAACGCACAAACCTGCGGGCCAGCATATTACTTCTAACCGCCAATGCCCTACGTTCCCTTTCTATGTCAACGTTGTCTTCAAGGTCCTCAGTAACATAATGTCCTAGATATTTAAACTTTTCTACCCGCTTTAGTTCAATGTCACTTAGCTTTATTGCGGGCACATTTGATGTACATTTACCGGGGGCCTTGAAAACCATATACACACTCTTCTTAGCATTGTATATCAAACCATGCTGAAGGCTATATGTTTGACATATTGCGAGCAACTGTCTCATTGCATTTACAGTTGGGGTCAGCAGCACCATGTCGTCCGCGTAACTAAAGTTGTTCATACATACGTTGTCAATCCAGCATCCTACACGTGTGCTGCTGAGCCCAGCTATAAGCTCATTCACGTACAAGTTGAAGAGCTTAGGAGAACTCAANCTGAACCACAGGTTGCACGTGTAGAAAGTCTGGCAGTAGGCTCGAAACAGTGTGACTTTAACTTGTTCACTACAACGCACAAACCTGCGGGCCAGCATATTACTTCTAACCGCCAATGCCCTACGTTCCCTCTCTATGTCAACGTTGTCTTCAAGGTCCTCAGTAACATAATGTCCTAGATATTTAAACTTTTCTACCCGTTTTAGTTCAATGTCATTTAGCTTTATTGCGGGCACATTTAATGTACCAGGGGCCTTGAAAACCATATACACACTCTTCTTTGCATTGTATATCAAACCATGCTGAAGGCTATATGTTTGACATATTGCGAGCAACTGTCTCATTGCATTTACAGTTGGGGTCAGCAGCACCATGTCGTCCGCGTAACTAAAGTTGTTCATACATACGTTGTCAATCCAGCATCCTACACGTGTGCTGCTGAGCCCAGCTATAAGCTCATTCACGTACAAGTTGAAGAGCTTAGGAGAACTCAAACCACCTTGTCTCACCCCGCACTCCAACCTGTACGTGTCTGAGAAAGTGCTCGCCCATCTTACATAATTATTCTGGTTTCGGTACCAGAAATGAAAAATCCGTTGCACCTGTGTAGGCACGCCAGTTTTCTTGAGCTTCTCCCATAACATGTCATACGACACAAGGTCGAATGCTTTGGAGAGGTCAAGAAAGCACGCATACACAGGTGTACTTCTTTTCGTGTAATATTGAACAGTGTGCTTCAGACTCAGAATTGCGCTTTCAGTGGAAAGTCCTGCTCGAAAACCGAACTGAGCGTCATGAATATTAAGATAGGAATTTCATATTACTTGTATGGGGCTAATGTCAAAATTATATCTCTAGAAAGCAAATCCAGAGTGAGATAGGTTATTGGGAACGGCCGTAAGCAGAAATGGTTACCACACTATCGCATTTAGGAACACAAGCTTTAGAATATGAATCCAGAATAGGGTAGTGGGGGGCATCATGTCAGAGATTTTTATAGCCTATCTCTACGTTGTTTTACGGTTAGAGATTCAAATTCACATAATTTATATGGACTTTATAAACGAAAAGGCACTTTTGTTGAATATTTTCTAACAAACTTATAATTTGCAGCAACAATTCCCTCCCTTCTGGCCCGAGGGTCGTCATTCCAAGAAATACGGGCCCGTGTTCACGATAGACCATGTCTCGCACAACCACTACACCAACATCAAGACTTGGATATTCAGAATTAATAAGAAGGTAAGAGATCTTCCCCAACTACTGTTCATCGCCTTTAGTAAAAACCTCAAGAATAAAAGACGCAACTTTTCAGGAGGAAGGTATAAGATTATTTGTAGGTAGAAGATTTGTCTTCTTAAAACGATATAAAGTTTTGAGCAAAAACATATTTCCGAGGTCTGGACAATAAGACGATAAATGTACCTAGTCTGAAAGTTCACGAGTACCTAAACATAATAACAAACGTTTTACGATATATTTTTCTACCAACTTAACCATATACGTTTATTTACGTTTTCTTCATTTGAAGGTAAAGTTACCAAAATCGTAAATTGTTAAACAAAACAAAAAAATCCCTACATCTACTTCTACGACAAACATGAACGTTTTATTTTAGCTCTTTTTAACTTCAGTAACTTTAGTGAGCCTACAACGAGACCAAATAAAATATCAACTTAAAAACTATCCCTAAATCAGCCAAATATTTGCGAATCGGATCCTGTTGCGAGGAAGGAGTTAGTATGAATGTGGATTGATATAGAGGAAGGGGACGACCAAAGTAAAGAATTGCGTGATAACGGCAGATTGAAATATGAAAAAAGAAGACTTAGTGTAGCGACCCCAAATAGGAAACTAGGAAGCAGGAGTATGACGGTAAATCATCTTAACCATAACCACCTTTGTTCCACCAGATCATATCCCTGACAGAGCTGATGGCGGGCGTGAAGGCGCCCACGAAGACCGTGCAGCTGTTCCAGCTGACCTGCTGGCCGATGGGCCACAAGGTGCCGTCGTCTACCAACTCGCTGGTCGAGCTCATGAACATGGTGGAGCGGTGGCGGCAGCGCACGGATTACGGACCCGTCTGCGTTGTGTCGCCGTCAGTATTCACTTTCATAGAAATATTTATATTTAGTTCTAGGTTCCTCTTGAACCTGAAAAATATTCCTCATTTGCTGAGGCATTTTGGCTCTAAAAAAAAAAGATGTCAAGAATGAGTCATGTAAATAAAATCAAGTCGACTTGATTTCATTTACTTAAATTATCAGGCAAATAGAGAAAGACCCTAAAATTACTGTTTGTGTAGTGACGGTCGGAGTCGCGCCGGTGTGTACTGTGCGGCCAACGCCTGCATCGAGCAGGTGATCCAGCACGGCGAGGTGGACGTGTTCCAGGCCGTCAAGACCGTGCGCCGACACCGCCCGCAGCTCGTCGAGAACATGGTATGTATCTTGTATTTACATAGTATACGACATACACAATATATTGTGTCAGTTTCTATAAAACATATGTCTTCCGCAGACCGAATACAAGTACTGCTACGATTTAGTGCTTCATTACGTGCTGCACTATTTAAATAAGGACATGAATGAAAAGAAGTGAGAGTGCGAACTTAAGGACGAACTCTGGTTCATCGAGTTCGGCCGCGGCGCAGCGCTGCCCACGACGCCCGAGGAGACTTCCCCCGCGGCGCCGCGCGACCCCAAGCGCGCGCGGCCGCGGCGCGGGCTGTCGCTGGACCGCCTGCTGCCCGCGCCGCGCCCGGTGCTGG
>NWSH02000210.1:9655145-9667111 GCA_002382865.2 Heliothis virescens
CAGCCGCCGCCGCGTGGCCCCGCCCCCCCGAGTGCCTTCCCGCGCCGTGCGTCCGGCGGCCGCGTCGCCGTACCGCGTGCTGCGCGCGCTGCGCCGCTGGCCGGCCCCTGCCCGGCGCGCTATCGTCGTCCGGCCGCCGATGTCCCTCTGTACATTCGACCCCCTTCGGTTCCCGCCGGTCGCCGGACTGTAACTGCCAAATTTCTAAATAAATGTAACTATTCATAATTTCGTCTAGGTAAGTAGTGTAGCGCCGTCTTTTTCGGTATCGTTAGGTAGGCAGTGCCTAAGTCGACTACGTGCGTAGAGCGTAGATTCTAAATCTCGTAGATAGAAATTGTTCCCGGGGCAGCCGCGGGCACCCCGGTCGCAGTCCACGACTGACACAGGGTCATCGTTTAGCTAATTACACTTTAATTAATGCGCTGCCCACACTGACGCGTGTGCTCCTATTAAATTTCTCTCTAGCTGGAATTACAGATACCTAATTATTATATGGTTCCATTTTATTAATGGTTTCATAGGATTCCAGTCACATCTACATAAAATAGTTGAGCCAAGAATACGTTTATTAATTAGTAGCAACAATCTGGCATGCACGACGTGAGTGCGGGCAGCAGAGCCGCGTCGCGAATGTAACGAGCGATGCGAACTAGTTAGTACATAGTATATAAATATATTACCTTTAGGTGATTTATGTGCTTTTTATATTGAGCTGAGGCGTTTCTTCACGTGACGTGGAGTATCTGGGCACACGTCGACTACCGCAGTTAGACTGAAGCTGGTACTGTTCTGTAAAAAGTGTTTCAATATTTAACATTTTATATTCTCGATACCTTACGTTAAAATGTTTTGGTGTCGTATTTGTCGATGTTATTCAATGTTTGTCTAGTTTATTCCAATGTGTTAAATATTTTATGTCATTACCGTATTACACATGACGATATATAAAATTATATATTATTACTATCACGGATTACGTGTAAGTAAGCTTGTAATTTGCTGGGTATTTCGCAAAGATATGTCGATATTTAATATTTGCAATATCGTGCTATATGTTTTTATACTTACATATATTTGAAATGTGCCAATTCTTCCATAATTAATAGCTATTTTGAAATATAAATATTTTAGTCAGTTATTTATTGTTTCTTTGATTATTAAGTTTCACTGGGTGAATTTACTTTTCGTTCAGTTTCAAAGATGTTGAAAACTTGACTGTTTAGTTTTTAATGTTCGCAATGTTATCCTGATAATGCTTTATTGTTCAGTTAGTAAAATATAAAATAAATATTATTTTTGTAAATTAAGTTCGGTAAAGATAAATGAAACTTATTTCATATTATATTCTATGGGCTTCAAGTCCTTGTTTGATGTTTAGGTAACAAATACTTCCAAATATTTATTTTAGTGTACTTATAGCTCATTCGTTACTGCTCTTCCATTATTTATGAATTGAAGTAATATATAACATAATATAAATGGATTATGTATTTAATTATAATAATTCGATTAAATATTTTTAAATGGCTAAGTCCAAGTATCGATGCTTCAACTTTTGTAAGTTGGTATTCAATTCGGCGAATGAATTGATGAACTTATTTTAAAGTAAGCACGGCTTATTATTGTAATATTTTCTTAAGCCTTTTGATGTTAAAATTATATTTAAAATTAAGTTTATAGTTCGTCTACAATTATATTTATGCAAGACGTAATAATTTATCGAATGTAACGCACAACCTTAAGCCAATCCTAACATTTACTAATAATAAAATATATGGTAATACCCTTTTGACTGCAAACATTTTTATAGTGCAATTTTTTGAACAAGTATACGCTTTTCAAGAAACTAGCAGCTAATTTAGAAAAAATAGGATCAATGTCAATAGTAAAAGTGATTCAAGTTTTTGTAACCATAGAGTATTTACCAGAGATTAAAAAGCTTTTATAATGTCTTTAAATTGGACGCGCTTTGCAAAAAAATACGAATTCGGAATAATATACAATTTTGATAGACGATAACAACTGTGTTGGCGACTGTACAACGTTTTTAAAAGACATTATCGAGAGTTTTATGAGTTTGTTTAATTTTTGGAAACTTTGTGAAAAGGGGGGTGGAAATAAGTTTTTTAAGCATTATACGTGATAAAGAACTAACTTAACCATAAAAATTATATAGGTACCGTAAAGCATAGGAAAAAAATTGGAAAATATATGTGACGTTTTTATATAAAATACAAACCAGACACTGATGCTTAAATTAAGTTATTTCTGCCTCCATACATATATGCGTTTGGATAAAATTGTATTATTTTTTGTTTATAATTTAGATATTTATTTTAATAAATAGTTACAGTAGATATGGTGTTGTAAATGCTTTATTGTAAGTTAAAATTTCATGTGGACCATATTCGATGTTTTTTTAGTAATAGTTATCTATTAACATGTGAACAATTTTCTTTATAATTAAGTAAAAAAAAACTTTGAATATAATGACGTCTCGCCGCACCGACCATCTTTATGTAAATAAATTAGAAAAAAAAACTAATTACGTAGTCAGAAGTACCTACTTATACCAAATTATGAATATTGTATACCATATACATATTAATGAATTTGATTATTTATTATATATTTAGGAGGAGGTGAAAATTGTAACTATTACATAATTTATATAGAAACATTGTGATTTCAAATTTTCAACTTCCAAATATTGTAAAATAACTTATTGAAATATTGTTGTCATAAATGTTATTTGAAAAGGTAATTTTAAAATTTATACATGGAACTTAATGGGAAATATATTTATTTGTTGTATAAAATTATTTGTTTCATTTTCTTGCCTGTATCATTATGTATGCAGCACATTCACCCTTTATTGTACTAATAACAACATAGTACTTAGTTAACTTTCAATCAGAATGGACAATATGGACATACAAGAAAATGGCTAACAGCCGTTCCCAATAACCTATCTAACTCTGGATTTGCTTACCAGAGATAGGAATTTGACATTACTTGTATTGGGCTAATGTCAAAATTCTATCACTAGTAAGCAAATCCAGAGATAGACAGAATATTGATTTCCACGGTAAGAAAGCGCAGATATACCCTCAATCTCGATAATACTCCTCTGTCAATCGAGATCGTCCGAAATATATTTTCCCATTGGTAAGAAAAAAAAACGCAATATATAGACAGTAGGCACATTTAAGAACGACAAAAGTCATCATAATAAGTTAATTAAAACTTAATTAAGAAGCTTGTCTCGTAAACAATAATTTGTGAAGCAATAGCCGTGATCACCCCGGAGACCGCGGAATGTTATTAAGGAAAATATTATCTGCCCTTATCTTGGAGAAAGACAGAAGTTATTTATCTGTAGTTCGTAAGGAAATGTATTATACCTACGTGCAGTATCTTTTTCTTGCTGTTTTATTCCTCACAAATATTTATGGTGAATATTTCGCCTTTCATTTTGTCTGCCCTCTCACTAACTTATTATTGAATCTTTCACGAGTAATATTAAAGCGCAAATAGAGATAGTTTATAGGTTTGGTTTAAATGGGCGCTAGTTTAAGATTGGGCATCATGATTAGCCAGAAAGGGACACCCCACTTTTGAGAAATGGCTGCCAATCCTATCCCTGGTCATAAAAAAACTGCAATATCTTAAAAACATATTTCAAAAGATCACAAAAATTATTTCCAGTCCGTTCCTTGTGAAATCAAGGGCTATCTTGAGCTATGGACTGATATGGCTGACTTGATGATGATGATGATTTATATTTCAAAAATAAAACTCTAATAAACCCAATTTAAAGATCTTGAAACCAAACAAAATCAAATCAAGACCATAAAATCAAGTAAAGTGCTACAAACAAATATCGTTAGCTATTTAAGTAAACGCGTGTAAATTGCTTGTAATTACATAATGCGTACACTTGACGACAGCCGTGTTACAAATTAGCACGATAATTTCACGGCTTAAATGAGGAGAACACATTTTAAAACATATTATAGCCTACATGCTAAGATAAGAGACATTTTAGCCCATTCCAACTTTGTCTCGCGGTTTCACAGACATTAATGAGTAGTACATATTTTGTTTGTTACGACACTGAAGCCTAATTTTCCCGAAAACATAAACGTCAGTATTCTAACAACTGTTTAGTATGAATTTTCACGTTCAATTTTGAGAGTAAACTGTTGTTTTAAGGAAAACGGTAGTTTATTATGTCAGTGCACTTGGGCCTAGGCCATCGAATCGGAGCGGTTCGGTAACACAGCTGTTTTAGTTGGTTTCACCCCCGTCCTGGGGAAACTTCTTCCATACCCGGATAAATCATAGTCTATGTGTTCAGCGCAGAGAACGTAGTCCCTAACAGTGAAAGGAATATTCAAATCGGTTCAGTAAGTCCGGAGCCTATTCGTTGCAATCATACAAAGGAACAAACTTTCCTCTTTGTATATTACTATATATAAAATCGGGAACATATATACTAAATCTAAATCCATTTATGTATTCAGTGGAATGAGCACAAACTAAACATTGATTGTAACGCTAATCCGAAATGGATGACATCGGTAACGTTTTTGTCAGTACACCAGCTGTGACGTCACACGGGAAACATGGCGGCTATAAATCATAACGCAAAATGGAAGTAAATAGACATACTTTTGGGAACCCCAGTATTAATTGGTAGGTATTCGGAAAATATTCTAGGGTTCGTTAGCTTTTTTAGCCACACAAAAGTTACTAAATTAGGACTCATGGTGTTACATAATCGGTAACAGCCAAGTAGTGACAATATACAATACTAGCTTTCGCCAGCGGTTTCACCCGCTTTTCCGTGGGAACTACTGCGCGCACCCGGATAAAAAGTAGCCTATAGCCTTCCTCGATAAATGGGCTATATATCACTGAAAGAATCTTTCAAATCGGACTAGTTCTTGAGATTAGCGCGTTCAAACAAACTTATATACAAACAAACTTCAGCTTTATAATATTAGCATAGATTTAGTCTAAAGTGTATTTTAAGGGCGTCCGTATAAATATTTTATGGCAGTCACTAATACGAAAATATGGATTTATTAGGAAACGTTATTTGGTGACCACAAATATATACACTACTCACAAAAATTTAAGGATATTTTTTCATGGACGATTTTCTTATGGGATTTTCAAGAAGCTGTATCTCCAAGGAAAATGATCGTACAGCAAAAAGAAATCCAGGAAATTATAAATTCAAGATTCTAGTTTTCAAATCTATCCATGATTCTTTTTTTAAATCATTAGTTTTGGAATAACACTAAAGAAATGAAGGAAAGATAAAAATTACAGATTTTTTTTCAACTTTAGAAAGCTACAAGTTCATAAACAATTTTTTTTCTTTATCTCACTCCAAAGCTTTTTTTGAAAATTTTATGTGCTTTCATTTGATGTAACCGATTAGTTTGTACGATGGTTTTCCAAGGAATTATTGTCAATCAAAGCAAAAACGATCTCGTTCACTTTGTTTATCAATAACTCTATAAATAATGATTAAATAGAAAATCTAGGCAGAGTTTTGAAATCTACACAAAATTTGCAATAAGGAACCATGGATAGATAATGGCAGTACCACTTTTTTTGGAGTAATATCTTCGTTTGAAAAAAGGTCAAAGAATGACTTATTGAAGGATATTTGGAATACTTGCTGTAACTTTTGATGCGATGGGTGAACGAAGGATATCGGAGTAAATTTTTTAACATTCAGATATCTTGGAATATCCCTGAGAAATTCAAACCACTGGGATTTGTTTTTCTTGATGTTCGGAGGCTTTAAACTTTCAGCTATCGCAAGAAATGACAATTCTGAACGAGTTACCAATTTAGATTTTCTATTTGATCATTATTTACAGAGTTATTGATAAACAAAGTGAACGAGATCGTTTTTGCTTTGATTGAAAATAATTCCTTGGAAAATCATCGTACAAACTAACCGGTTACATCAAATGAAAGCACATAAAATTTTCAAAAAAAGCTTTGAAGTGAGATAAAGAAAAAAAAATTGTTTATGAACTTGTAGCTTTCCAAAGTTGAAAAAAAATCTGTAATTTTTTTCTTTCCTTCATTTCTTTAGTGTTATTCCAAAACTAATGATTTAAAAAAAGAATCATGGATAGATTTGAAAACTAGAATCTTGAATTTATAATTTCCTGGATTTCTTTTTGCTGTACGATCATTTTCCTTGGAGATACAGCTTCTTGAAAATCCCATAAGAAAATCGTCCATGAAAAAATATCCTTAAATTTTTGTGAGTAGTGTACATCTACGAAATAGGTACATTTTTGGGTGGCGTTTAAACACAAGTCATTTTGAAATATATACGGCCTCTGGCCAGTTACACATGTGCCAGATAAAGTTCTGAAAGATAGTGGTACTTATAGAAATGTTTGTAATTTTGACTTTTCTATGGCATTATCCGTCAGATAGCTATCTAGATTTTTATCTGAAACCTCTGAAACTAGGCCTATATATCTAGGATGTATTATAAATAAGTAACAACGTTAAAGAAAACAAACTTCAAGACAGAGGAAAATAAGATAAAGTTCAAAAATATAATGCACAAGCTAAAGTTAACCCCAGAATAATTCACAACCCTCAATTTAGTAGCTATGCAACACAATTTTATGGGAGCGAGCAAAAAGCCCGGGTTTCGTGCATCCATTTAATATGTTTTGCTAAGTAATGCAATTTGTGCAGCGGCGATATAAATTAGTACGGCAGTAGTGTATAATATTTTAGTGCTGCTTATGTGAGGGAGAGGCGGTAAACTCCATCCCATATTTTGCTCATTGTCTTCCACAAGCGGTTTTACCCTCGTCCCGCGGAATCAGCTTTGTGCACCCAAAAAATATATAGGCTTCGCTTTCTTCGATTAATGGGCTATCTAACCCTGAAATATTTTTCAATCGGTCCTACAGTTCCTTAGATTAGCGCGATCAACCATACAAACTTTTCCGCTTTTTACAGATATCAATTACAGCTTCAGCACCTGCTACCACTTTTTGTACGAAAATGTGAAAATTGCTTTTAAAATTTCATAGCTGAGAGAAGTAAGAGACCCGGTAAAGTAATGTAACCGACCTTTTGTATCGTCGATCACACCAAAAAAAAATGTTTTTCCACTTTTAACACTACTCAGTTTTCAGCACACGTAGTATATAAACTATTTATTTGAATTAGACACCCGACGTTGGACCAAACGTGTTTGAAATAGGATTGTCAGCCCGACAATGCATATTAGACGAACCGAGAAAAAACCAGTATAGTAAGACCCCAGGTTTCAAACCAGCTTCCCCTAAAAGGGCCGTGGTTAAGAGTAATGTGGGGGGATGAAGGGGTCAGGTAAGACTGGTGGTGTTGTGTAGAACCGTTTTGTTAGTTCGTGCATAACACAAGGCTACTATGCGTTAAAATAAATAAGAGCAGCTTTCGTTTGGATTTAATCCGAGTTATAGTTTTTGTAGCAGTAGTCATTTGTTTAGGCCTCTTGTCACGTTGGCATAAAAATCTACGGTAAATTCATTTATCATAATACTCATTAGGTGCCGTGATCAAGATGTGACGTTTTTCTTGAACACATGGCAAATGTGCCGTAAGCAAGAGCTCTTAGGATACCTACGTCTTCCATCATTTTTACAAGTATTTTGTACCTAGATATCATTGTTATGATAACCCCAGGTACTTTTAAAGAAAAAACATTTTATTTGTAAATGAAACAAAGTACTTACATGTTAACAAAAATCAAACTCGTTTATTTATCACAGTAAAACACATGAGCTATAATATTTCATGACAACTCCATCAGTCAGGTTAATTAATCTAGTAGCCACCATGGTGTCCGCTGTGGCCTCCATAGCCTCCAGAGCCATGGTGGTGGTGGCCTTCCGACCCATGATGGTGGTGGCCTTCCGAGCCGTGGCCAACCCCACAGCCGCTGCTGGGGCCTTGACCTCCAAACCCACCTTGAGGTCCAGATCCGCCAAAACCACCCTGGTTAGGACCGAAATTACCTCCCTGGCCGAAACCCTCGATACCTCCAGGAGGAATGCCTGATCCATGCTGGGGCAATCCCTGTGTGCCTTGACCGAAGCCGGGTCCGCTTTGGCCGAAACTGCCCTGAGGTCCGCCAAAACCTCCCTGGGGACTGACGTAACCACCCTGGTGGCCTCCGGAACCACCGAAACCACCCTGGGAGCCGCCGAATCCACTCTGGCCACCATAACCACCCTGGCTACCGCCGTGACCACCTCCACCGTAGTGAGGGAATCCTGCCAACAAAGCAAAAAATAAGTACCTACGATCAACTTAATTGAGTCTGACGGTTTCTGACGGTAAAAGATATCACCCTAAGAGATTGATTCATCATCTGCCTAGCCTTCTCCCAACTATGTTGGGATCTGCTTCCAGTCTAACCGGACGGAGCTGTGAACAATTGACTGACTACCTGACATTCACAACCCAGTTACCCAGACAACTATTTATGAATGGGAAAGTAACTCTGTCTGTCTATCGGTGATTCTTTCAGGTCTAAACGACTGAACCGATTTAAATCAAAGGTACACAGACAGTCTAGGGCAGTGGTTCGTAACCGGTGGTAAAGCATCTCAAGTGGTCCGCGATCTATGACATATCCTAATTTACAAGAGTCAACACGACTCGTGGGGGTTGTAGTTATTTTACCAACCAGATCCATAAACCTACTGGGTGGTCCGCGGCATGACGAAAATTTTGACAAATGGTCCCTCAGGACAAAAAGGTTAAGAACCACTGGTCTAGAGCCTAAAATGTACACGAACTTTTATCCGAAGGAGCGGGGAATAGCTATTAGTATATATGTATAACTTACCGTAGCAGGCTACAGCCATAGCTAGGACTAAGCAAGCGATCTGAAAATAAATAAAAAATATTACAAATCCATTAATTCACCAAGTAAAAATAAAATAACACTGGATTATAATTTGCAATAGAATGTTTGAGACTTTTTAGTTTCTATAGATTATATATAAATTGATTTTTGATCAACTTTCCGTATGGTTGCTTTTGCACTTTTCAATACAAACGAAAAAAAAACTCACTTTGAAAGCCATGTTTTTAAAAACAGGGATTAACAAACAAATCGAACGACAGCTTCTGAGTTTATGACCAATTGTTTTGAAATACTTTATCTTATATACAACTTTCTTATCTAAACCGTCTGACCCCACAGATGATCTGAGAATAAATTAATACCATACAATTATTATACTATTAGCTGTACCACGCGGTTTTACCCATATCCTGAGGGTCTCTTTTTCCTGTTTATATGTCTGACAGACAGCCAGCTGTCTAACTAGATACATACTTAGAAATCCCAGATTTTCGTTGACGCTTTAATAAGCAAATAGGTACTGAAAAACTAAAATATTGTAACGGGCTCCCATACAAGAATCGCGTTTTTTTTTACTAATCATCCCCATCCTGCGACAACTTCTTTCACACCCGGATACACCAATGTATAACTCCCCAACAATAAGAATTATTCAAATAAGTTTAGTAATTTCGAAGCCTATTTGACGCAAATAAACAAGCATACAAACAAATCTTTCCTCTTTCTATATACGAATGATACGATATAGATGATTTTATTGAGGAAAATGTTTATTTTGCATGTGTGTAATGTGCAGGGACGTCTTAACTTACGGTGCAGGGTGTGCGAAACCCGAGCGTTGCAATGAAGAGGTCGCTCGCTCGCTTCAGAAGTATAATATTAGTACTTTTATTTTATGTTATTATTAGCCTTTTTATCGTCCCACTGCTGGACACAGGCCTCCTCTCAAATTGAGAAGGATTGAGCGTTAATTAATAATTATATTAGTATGTACTTACCTAAGATATATAGACATACGACCCATACCAAGATGACAAATCCCTTATCATCTCGTGAATATTTATTTACAAACAAGTTTGTACTTACAAACCGTTATCTCTGGATTCGTCGAAGTTCTTGACAAAATTGGAAACCCCATTTAACATATTCTAAGAACACATGATATTTGGTAAATAACATAAAAACATCCTCACACGTCATCAATAATAATAGTTAACATTTATAATTAACTAAAAATCTCTTCCTGTATAATATAGTTTGAATGATTTTAATGTCAATCAATCAGTAATTTGCTCAATGACTAATTAGAATAAGTAATTTAAGATCAATAAAAGATCGTGGGTCTATGGGCGGTGAGTTTCGTGCTCATCATCCTTCCGTCCCCTAACAAACGTCTCCTAGGAAACGACAGGCCCGTGTCGGCGGCGCACGGTGGCCGATAAAATTCGCTCGCCTTTCGTAGGAATTTTGAAAAATTAAGTTTTTTTTTGGTAGATTTTGAGTATGTAGGATTGTTGGGGACATCGAATCATACATTAATTAATGTGTCTAGACACTTTAAAAAATACATACACGATAATAAACGGGTTTGTTCATTTTCAATGTATGGAAATGGAACTTGTTTTCGTCATAAAAGCTTTCGGTTCCGTTCGGTCAAGATGAAACTTTCAGGGGTTGTTTTTCTGACATTAGTGAAGTCATATGGCTAAGCACCTTGTCCCCGTACGACCCCGTTTAAAAGTTCTGGGCAAAATAAAAATGCCTATTTTGAGGATCTTTAACCTTCATATTTAGGTACTTAAGTGTCAGTGATTTATTTTTTATGCATCTTACCAAGTACAGGGTACTATAATTATTTACTTTTAACCTAAAAAACTCCCACTCTACGGGAAATAGGTACAGGAATACCTGGATTATAGTATTTGTTGCTGTTTCTTTACTATGCATTGATTTCATATTATTTTTTTACTAAAATTGTCGGCAAATAACAGTACTGATTGAGTGCGACACGTGTTCCGTATCACAAATTCCATAGAACAACACTACTGACATTCACTTACTGCATTTCCGAGAATACATTTATTCTAAATTACTCACTTGAATGGTCCTATTGTTACTTTATTCCATAATCTGGTCTTTACTACTATAAAACAAAGAAACAGGTAGCGCAAACAAAGTCATAAATACCGACTGTACTAATGACCACCATGCGCTGACCCTTTATTGAACCATAATCCATTGTTATACTATATTGTCATAATCCATTGTTATCCTAAAGTTATAAAAAAAATCGTATCGTCTAATTAGTGATTATCTCTTTTTAGGGTTCCGTCCCCAAAGAGTAAATTATTACTAAGCCTCTGCTGTCTGTCTGTCTGTCTCCAGACAGTATCTCAGTAACCGTAATAGCTAGAAAGCTGAAATTTTCACAAATGAAGTATTTCCGTTGCGTTAAAAATCTAATAAAATATATTAAGCCCCCTTAATATATTTTATTAGATATGGTTAACCGATTTCCACTTTTTTTTGAGATTACTTGTATACGTAGAACAAAATATTTTCAAAGTGTTCTTATTTTCTTCTGACTGCAAAGCGTTCACAGATTCCAGTACTTTCTGATAAAGTATATTAGCATCAAAACTATTTTGCCGCATGAACACAAATATATCAAGATTTGATGTAAGTCCTTCCATAGTGAGCACAAAAAATGACACGATAGTATAACGTTATGGTACGAATCGGTAATGATAAATGTTTTAAAAAATAAATGCTTTCCTTATTTATACATATTTATGCCGATACAATAACACACACAATCACTACCTGAAGGAATTATCTAAAAAAAGAGACTATCCCTAATTAGACGACACGATGATTTATTACAACTGCAGTATAACAATGGATAATGGTTCAATAAAGGGTCAGCGCATGGTGGTCATTAGTACAGTCGGTATTTATGACTTTGTTTGCGCTACCTGTTTCTTTGTTTTATAGTAGTAAAGACCAGATTATGGAATAAAGTAACAATAGGACCATTCAAGTGAGTAAT
>NWSH02000210.1:9688618-9711411 GCA_002382865.2 Heliothis virescens
CCCTATTATACACAATTTGTCAATTATCCACATCAATCCGAAGTGTGGAAAAAAAGTTATTCAAGGTCAAAGGTTGCAATAATCGGTTTTTTGAGTTTTCCAGCTAAACGGTAAGTTTTATAATAAAAATAGCTGAGACAAAATTATTTATTATGAAATTATCTATACAAATTGTGTTTACACTTTTTTCCTAAGAACCATAATTTCGGAGATACAGCGATGCAAAATGTTGAAAAAGTTGCTTGTACTAACTTCACTACCTCACTGGTGGCGCGGAAACGTGTGCGTGCATATTATGAAGAATACAACTTTTTCAACATTTTGCATCGCTGTATCTCCGAAATAATGATTCTTAGGAAAAAAGTGTAAAGACAACTTATATAGATAATTTCATAACAAATAATTTTGTCTTACCTATTTTTATTATAAAACTTACCGTTTAGTTGGAAAACTCAAAAAACCGATTTTTGTAACCTTTGACCTTGAATAACTTTTTTTCCACACTTCGGATTGATGTGGATAATTGACAAATTGTGTATAATAGGGTTCCCAACATTCATGCCAATTTTTAGCAAGGTGCGAATTAATGTAACCTTACCCCTATTTTTGATGCTAACTTGACCGGACTATAAGCAAACTACATCGCAAATTACATTTCCTCATCCAATTTTCATAGAAGACCATCAAACAGAAACTTTCAAGACCGCCATCTACAATCACAAGCTCTGTATAATTCGTAACAAAGAAAATAAACAAGTCCTCTGCACCGCACCCCTGTTCCCTGTAACCACAGTATAACTTAGAGAATTTAGCCATTTGGAGAAGCCATAGCTGTGCCTTCCCGTTAAACAAATATAAGAGAACGCCGCATACAGCTTGCTAGCTAGTTCCGGGTGTTCACCGGTTTCACAAAATAGTATATTATGTTACTTGGGGCAGTCTAGCTTTTCAACATTGAAGGAATTTTTCAAATCTGTTCAGTACTTTCGGAGCCTTTCGGATACAAACAAATACAAAAACATTTCCTCTTTATTAGATTACAGATCAAGTGTATGCTTGATTTGGGCAAAGTGTTTATTGGCTGCATGCGTAAGGATACGATCAAAAATACATAAGTGTACCATCATTTTTGTTGTGTTACCTCTCGTATAAATTGACTGACACTTTTTCACGTGGAGATTTGTGCTCAAGGCGGTTCCAGCTGCGTGCATTGTTCCACGGGCTCCTCAGAGAGAGTCAGCAAACCCCAGCTGGGCCCACTAAAGCCAGAGCCAGCCGGAGCTGCGGGTTGTTCGATAGAGTTACCGCGGCCCTGATACAAAGGGCTCCCGAAGGAACACGGTGGGTTTTAGTCAGTAAAAGTCTGTCATTCCCTCGCGTTGTCGTCACTCACAGCGGGAGGGTTCATCTGCTGATTTTCAATCGATAAAACAAAGTCGGTTCCAGCTGGTTACAAATCTAAGCAGTATAACGATAATATGATTTATCTGATGCGATGACTCGATATTTTTCCCAGTTCGCCGGTACTTTATTATTTGTGGAAGCGAATCTTTGATATTGGACAGCGGTGCTCAAAGAGCCGGTGTTATCGAGTTTTCTTTTACGGTTCAATACACATCACTAATAATACGGATTTTATTATTGTAGCGGTTGCTGCAATAGCTTAGAGATGTGCCGGTTTTCATTTATCTGTCTAAATTGTTTTGAATTAATTTCTGTATTGAATTACAATTTATGTCATAAACAGAAGAATTTGTTAGTACAGACGCCAGCATATAAACCTTCCACAATCTGTCAAATTTCTTCTATAGATTTTCCAGGAGATATATTTTTAAAATAGAAAAAAGAAAGAAAATAAAAGAGTAAAATTTTACAGATTCGGGTAGGTTGATCTATTGTCCTCTGTACAGTGCATATTTAGTCGCTATTTTTCATTCAGGATAATTATACATAATATGTATAAAAAGTTGAGAAACCCAGAGCATACATAGATCAGTGATAAATGTCGGTGTAGTATCCAAATCCTTTTAACGCGTTATAGTGAGTTGAATAGTAAATCTAATGTATTTTATTCCTTCGACCCTTCGGCTTGAAAAGAGGTCGGACCGATTACCACACTATTTGAATCGGCATAAGTATTTTATTTTGTATATATAGGATACATTTTTATACCAGAACATCGTATCTGCTACTTGTATGGTCTGAACGATTTTTGGTGCAGTTGACAGATGCTGTCAGTCAGTACAATTAAGGGTCATGGCAGATTGTACCGGCACGGTCACGGCACAGCAAATAACGTGTCATTCAAATTTGAACATTAAATTGTATGACGTATGATATATGTCATAACAACGTGAGTTGTTAGTTATGAAACCGCGCGCTGACAGCCCGCCGTTGGCTTTTTTGTATTGACGTTATGAAATATATCATACGTCATACGATTTAATGTTCAAATTTAAATGACACGTTATTTGCCGGATTGGAGCGGTGCCGGTACAATCTGCCATGACCCTAAGTCGGCCATCCCTTGAAAACTGACAGCTGTTAACTGCACTACAGATTCGGTAACACTATAAAACGAGAAGGAATTGCAAACAATATGATAAATGTCACAATACTTCTTTCGCGATAAATTCATATTCCTAGCAGTTTTCATTTTTCCCTGTCACACATATTATTTTTCTGTAATTCAAAATAAACAGTAGTTCATCATATACAAGCTGTTGTTTTGCATCCTAGTCAAATTCAAGGACGTAGTTATTATGCTAATGATTCTCGACCCAAATCAACAATGAGTATTTTTTTTAATTATTATTTATTTACCGAAATCCACTGACGTGCATACTATCCATATTGACTTCCTTGAATTTGACAAGGATGCAAAATAACAGCTTGTAAAACTATGTTTACTATGTGATCTGTTTAGTTAAGAGAAAATAAATCAAATCAGAATCAAACACTGCAACAATAATCAAAATCTAAAAAAACTGCATCCGTAAAAACCCGCGTACATTTTTCAAGCCTGTACCAAACGAACTGAATTTGGCTGAACATACAAATGCTCTTAAATTTCAATGCGAGCGACCGGACACATTTAAAATGATATCTGATATTACACGTATGCTGTGTGACCTAGTTTTAGTGTATTCTACGGTTGGTAGGTACTCTTGCATACAACAATGCTCTGTGATGAAAAAAATGCATAGAAATCGATTTATATCAGTGTCTTTACAGTAAATTTAAGCTTCAGTAATAAAAGTACAATGGCCCTTGTGAAGATATAAATTAAATTCGTAGTAGTAATCCTTCTGTTCACACTTCTTTAATTTTTAATACATACGTTGCCATCTCCACAACCAAATCTGTACCTACATAAACTCACGTTAACTCTGACCACTTGTCCGACATGAATTTTAAACAAAATTGAAAACAAATAAATTGACATTGAAATTCATACAAATTGTTATTTTCCATACTCATCTCCTACGAGACTCTGAATCGAAAACAATAAATCCGACCAAATACAGCACTGTTCCACTCGACGGTACTCATATAAAATCATTTGGGAGCTCTCTGATTTAATAACGAGCTGGCTGTAAGCTGTAGGTGTTCATAAAACTGTTCAACTTCTGTTATTGGCGTGTTAACTCACACATTAGCTAAATCAAATAGATTAATTTGATTAGTTTTTACTGTCTATTGTAAATGTCAGTTAGTTTATTTGTTTATCACATTGAAATTAGGTGAAATTACGATATTTAGGGTTGTTAGCGTAAGCTATCTAATCAGAACATTACAACAATAATTTCTTTGATTTAACTTTTAAATCTTTTATTTGGTAACTAAACGTTTCCTGCGGTTTCAGTCGCATCTTGCCGTAAACGAATAGTTAACGTTAGAATAGAAACGTATAGTTTAATTTACCAACAGTGAAAGAATTGTGCAAATGGTTTCAGTAGTTTTGGAGACAAGCAAACAAAAAAAATCCTCTTTATTATCAACTATGTATAGATTGGGTATTAGTATAGATCACCAAAAGGAAACGCTGAAGCTTAGTTTACTAGTTCCATAGGAAACATGTTTTAATTTTTAATGCTACGACCTAAAAACTTACAATTGTTACAGTTCATCATTTATTCTTCTATCTGGAAAGAATTCATTACGTAGCTGCGTCCAGAATTCCATTCTCTTCGCTTCTGGAAGTTTTATCATCTTCAGCTCACGACCCATGTTCAGGAGTCGTACACTCTTGGCAGGATTCAGGGGTAGCCATTGTAAGCCATCCAGAATATCGTCTGACGAATGTGGAGTAGGGTTCCTGAAATAAGTGAAAGAATTATGTATTAGTGTTGTACGTCCTAAGGTAAAAACTAAACAGATAGGTATGTTACTAAAGTGCACAAAAAAAATGAAACCGGGAATTTGGTTTAGGATTGCAGTTCATGTGCAGCATAACTGCTTAAATTGCAGAGACTCAATTTTCTGTTGGTTTAAAAGTCGTCCATATATCCACAATTAAGTATTTAAAAGTGCGTTCGGTCTGGCTAAAGCAAATTAATAAGCTCCTTTGTAAACTTATACAAAACAAATTTTAATTTCAAAATACCAAGTGAAAATCCCGCACAAAGTACCTGAACGCCCAGGTAACAATCTTTTAATACCATCAAAGCAAGCCGACCGTAAACTGACAAAACAATTAGAAAATAACTCCGCGTTAAGGATTTAAACCACAGCCACTTAAATTAAAATTCATTAACTGGTAGAAAAGAGCTTATATTTAATCTACATTAACCTTACCCGTGTTTAGCAAAATTTCCCAATAACCTCGCCATCTTCTTAATGAACAATCTCTCATTTGAAGTCTCCTCCGCATTATACGCAGTACTCAAAGATTTACATTTAAATTGGTAACAGATTTCATCACCAGATGTCGCCCCGCTGAAGTTTAAATTACGGAGCACCGTGTTCCACACGAGGCTGAAGGATCCTTGATATGTGAACCGGTACAAGTAAACATTATTACACGACACTTGGCTGTGCAAGGTTGCCTGCCGGAGTATCGGATAAATCACTTGGTCCGACATATACTTCGCGAACCGCCTCAGACTCCTCTCCCCAACCGTCCCATTAACGAAATAGAAATCCATTATTTTCCTCCTTATCTTCTTGTACAGTTTCGACCCGTATTCGTCTCTCCTCCCTTCGAACGGCAATAAATACTGAAAGTTATAATTTAAATACTTAAGAAGTTTCCTGTTTCGCACGAAACCATCCAGTTTGTGAAGGGAATCTAAGTTGGTGTATCCTATCATAACTTCCACGGCATTATTTGTAATTTTTCGCTTGTATACTTCTAAAGGAAATTTGTTCATAAAGGCGCCTTTTCCTGATAGCTCAACGGTGAGCGGAAATGAATTGATAAGCCTCTGATTGTCCCTTACTTCAGTACTATCAAAGAGATCGTAGCTGGCCACTAACAGTTTTTTTGTAGAACTTTTTGAAAGAAGTTCGTACAACTTTGTTCGATTAAACTTTTCAAATGGACCATCCAGATTCCAATACAATTTGTTCATAATCTCGAAATTATAGTTTCTGTAATCAGCCGGGGACAATGCGCTGCCACCTTGAATAATGACTCTTTGGAACAAATCTTCGCCTGCCGCAGACACTAGCAGGGATGCAACTATGGGCGCTGTAGACTCAGATCCAAACACAGTGACTTTGTTTATATCACCACTGAAATGGCCAATATTATCTCTGATCCATCGGAGTGCTGTCAGAATATCTTTAGCTCCCATATTGCCTCCTGCAAATTCATCTCCTGTATTGAGGAAACCAAATATGGAGGTTCTAAGAGAGATAGTCACAACAATGACTTCTTCGTCTATAAGAAAGTCTGGGCTGTGCTTGTGCGCATCCTCGTGGATCCACACAACGACGGGAAAGTCGAATATATGTTTGATAATGGGTGTATAAATGGATAGATACAAACAGTCTTCAGTACGTCCAGATGCACAACTCTCGTTGTATGGGATGCTGTAGTTGTAAACAGGTTTGTCGAGCCAACGTAGCGGATTTGGTGGCTGAAAATTATGAGCGATTCTTTATTCATCAAAAACTGCATCAAAATCTTAATTAAAAAGATGCCATCACTAGAAATCATCTTTCAGCCTTTAAGAAAGTAACTTTATTTCATTCATAAATAAATAAATACAAATAAGTAACCAATTATTACCTTGTAACGCAACTTTCCAACAGGAGGAGCCGCATAAGGAATCTTCCAAAAAGCCGCATAAGGTTTATCTTCGAAGACCGTAAAAAACTTCCTACCAATGATTTTTGTACCATTAGTGTTAATAACATACACTTCATCACTGTTTGAAAAGCAAAACAATATAGAAACGAAGAAAACGAAGAAGAAAATAATACTAAAACTCATTTTAAAATACACAATTGGCTATGAGACTGAATATTCAAGACTTACTTAATACTATCACTGTACAAAGTGTGAGTTTAGGACACGTCATTTTAAACATAATTAAAAGCCGTGAAAATGTTTTCATAATATATGAAAGTGTTACTAAATAAGCATCCATTCTGAAGGTTACTTTGTATCACGTAGATTTACATGACTAATATATTCCCGGTCTTAAACACAGTCCCAAAATTTACATTATGTTTGATATTTTCCTTCGTCTAAGATACAAAGATCTGCAATACAGGCATAGTGGTACATGTGTCTTTGCATATTTAAGATTCTTCGCAAACTGCAAACTTTTTGTCAACCGATATTTTGATCGGTCTCACAGCATGGAAATGAATGGTAGTGCTCGCATTACAACGATTAGGTATCCAACCAGTATCAAGCCAATAAAAAAGTTTGAATGGACCCACGATAACTTAACAAAGTATTATGTACAGACGACAGCACATCAAGTTACTACAATCTGTCAAATTTCTGCAATCGATTTTCAACCTTATCACAACAGGTTAATCTTTGATTGGTAAAATTTGACAGATTCGTATATGTTGACCTGCTGTGTGTGTACCGTCTCTGCCATTAAACATGTCTTTTTTTTCTTATAAATTCTTATAAAACGACTTGCTCTTGACCATGCACAATTTTCTATTATAATCAACACGTCAGAAAAAAAAATATTTTTCACCAATTATTGTTAAACACCTTCTAATTCACCGGTATTTTATTGGCATAATAAAGATAAAAACGTGGCCCGATAACCAGATATCATTCACCTGGTGTTATAGTTACTATCGATCATTTCATTAATATAGGTTGACTTAAATATGTGACAATGGATTTTAATTTAATTAATATTTTTATTTTTCTTGTATTAGGTGTAAGTCTAACAGTGTGTCATGATAAACCTGTCGTAGAAACTACAAATGGACCAATATTAGGAAGAGTTTTGAAAACGCTAATTAAAAATGTGGATTATTATGGATTTATGGGAATTCCATATGCCCAGCCGCCCGTTGGTGATCTACGATTTATGGTGAGACTGTAAATCAAACAAAAGTTTTAGCTGCATAGTGCGACTGTTTGGTATAAAATACTCATAAATTCCAGCAGATGCAGCTAAAAGAAATAAATTGACTATCTTTATTTCTTATTAAAACCGTCGCCTAGTTCAGAATTGTTCTCATGTACAGACGACAGCACATCAAGTTACCACAATCTGTCAAGTTTCTGCAATCGATTTTCAACCTTATCCCAATAGTGGGTAGGTTAATGTTTGACAGGCAAAATTTGACAGATTGGTATACGTTGACCTGCTGTCGTCTGTACATAACCGTCATATTGACCAGGACATTGAGATTGCAAAAATCAAAAAATACGTTGTAGGTATACACAAAAAATCAGTCAATCAAATTCCCTTAACAACACAAACGTATCACAAAAAGCATTCACACGAACTACTCCAAAAAGGTTTTATGTCAGAGAAAAGAAATATAACAATGGCGTATCACATATTTTTCAGGCACCTCAACCCGTCGACCCTTGGGACGACACGCTGACAGCTACTAAAGAAAAACGTGCGTGCATTCAATTCAACAACGACGTTAAGAAAGGACAGTCTTTAGGATGGTACGGAGTCGAAGATTGCCTCTACCTAGATGTATTCACGCCAGCTATAGATGAAAAGGGGCGAGCAGTAATCATGTTCATATACAACGACCATTTCCTAAATTCTTATAACAAGACCAAGGATTATGCTCCCGACTTCTTCATAGAAGAAGATGTTGTAATAGTTACTATAAGCCATCGGTTATCCGCGTTGGGATTTCTGTCATTAGAAAATGAAATTTTACCTGGAAATTCAGGTTTGAAGGACATAGTTGAAGGCTTGGAGTGGGTTAGAGACAACATAGAACAGTTTGGTGGTGATTCGAACAGAATCACTCTCATGGGACTGCAAGGTGGAGCTGCTGCTGTTGATTTACTCATTCACACAAAAGCGAAAGATCTTTTCAATGGAGCCATATTACAAAGTGGTACATCCTGGACTTCGGCGTATTTGCAAGAGAAAGTGAGGGACAGAGCATTTCGGCTTGGGGAAATGATGAATATAACAACGAGTAACGATATCAAACTTCTAACAGATTTACAAGGGATTGCTGCACCCGATATACTTTCAAGAGATTTACATGCAAGTCCTAGTGATTACTTCAAAGAAACACAGAAAAGTGTAGTAGCATTCGGCCCAATAGTTGAAGATCATCCAAATGGACTGATTACAGAGTATCCAGAACATTCAACAGAAAAGATTGATATTCCAATCATGATAGGTGCTAATTCTAGAGAAGGCTTAGAATCTATGCTACAGTATCTTATAGAGCCGAGGTACATAAGTTTTCTCAAAAAGGACTTTCCTCTCTTACTACCTAGACGCCTGAAATTCCAGTTTAATCCCTTAACAGATGTGTACGATGAAGCTGCTCAAGAAATCAGAGACCTTTATTTCAAGGATGGTAAAGTTACATTAAAAAGTGTTCCTGACCTAATAACGTATATAGGGGATGCAACAACGAATTATGCTGTAGATTATACTGCAAGAGTATATTCCGAAAGATCGCTAAAACCAGTGTACTATTATCATTTCGATTATATCAGCAAGCTGAATGAAAATAAACACAATTTGATGAAACACTCCTCAATGGAAGACGGGACTTGGGGAACGGCCACTGGAGACGAAATGTGTTACCTTTTCAGATGTCCTAGTCTAGAAAAAGAGTATTTAAAAATTGAAGAGACAGAAGCAGAAGAGAAAATTATTCAAAAGAAAATGATCAAACTATGGACGAATTTTGCTAAATACGGGTAAGAATAATCTAAAATCGTTTTATAGCTTTACAAAACAAAAGCCATCTTTGACTATGAAAATGTTGTCAAAATCAAAGCATTAAAATGCCCGAATTACCTGCTGTTAGTACTTAAAGGTGACGAAACGTTGTTATATATATTTAAAAACAGTAGAAGTAAAGCATTATTATGTAATATATATATATTTTTTTTATTTATTTAACATTTTATTTCGGACATAATGAGTTCCATATAAGTAGGTATAATTAATATCACACACACACACAAGTAAAACATAAACAAGTAAAACATACAATAAAATGAAGAAAGACAGGGAAAGTTAAGACCATACGAGCCCAGGGGGCTAGCTACTTAACTGCATGCAGTCGTATCCAGCGCCCCAGGATCGGAGAGTCCCACCGGTCAGCCATAATCCCGAGAATGCTGTTGGGGCTGTCACGTACACGACGCAGTAAGGAGGCGCATCGTTTTCGTATGATTGCGGAAAAACTGTCCACACGTGCGTCCGCAAACATACCAGATGCGCTACAAAAACGCGGCAGCCCCACCAGCACCCGGAACGCATTATTATATTGAATACGCAGGTCGCTAAATGCCCTCTGCGTGAAGTCAACCTACAGGCTGCACGTGTAAAAAGGATTGACAGAATGCTTTAAAAAATAAAAAAAAAAATAGTAATAAAGCGCCATAGTTTTTCTTTGGAAGCTAAAACAAAGTTTTTCATATACATCCTACGCTCCACTACACATGATTAATTAATTCATTACAATACTTAATCATTAACCAAAATGTTAACTTTCAGGAACCCAACTCCAGATAATGATGAAGTACTAGCAGGCCTGAAATGGCCCTCATACACCGTGGAATCGAAGGAGTATCTTCTCATAGACAGCCAGATGGAAGTAAAGAAAGATTTGTACAAAAAACGTTTCAATTTCTGGGACCAATTTATTGACAAATGGGAGAAATTAGCCGTCGATGGTGTTATCTCTGAGTCTGGTAATAAAAAAGATGAATTATAATTACCCATGACATTGTTTTATTTAACGAAATTATGTCAGCCTGGTTATTTTCCTCTGAAATATCTTGCCATAATTTTAAAGGTCCATTAGTCCATACTATAGTCAATAGGAATCCTTATTTCTCCTTGATTGGTCTTATGAAAAACTATGCTTGGTAAAAATTAACTTTCTGAAAGAAGATCCCTTTTAACCTGATTAATTTTCAGATTTCATTAGCCTACTTACCAGATTAGCTGATACGTACGGTATCACACAATAGCCAATATCGCATCCTGAAAATACTTAGAAAACCGGCCAAGTGCGAGTCGGACTCGCACGCGAAGGGTTCCGTTCCATTATCTATGAAAAATAAACGTACCTACAAAAAATTACTTTGTTTTTCATACAAATATATGAATAACAAAGTTATAGTTTGCGGTTACTGAAAAAGTGCTATAACTCAAAAACTACTGACTGTATTTCGTTCAAACCAATTTTGGTTGATAGTTTTTATTAAGATCTATAACATATATTTTTTTTAGATTTTTCACTTTGGTAGTTTAGAAATTACAGGGGGGGGGACACACATTTTAGCACTTTGAAAGTGTCTTACTCTGAAATGATTGACTTTGAGAAAAAATGGTTTTAGAAACCTCAATCTCATTTTTAAAGACCTATCTATAGACACCCCACAAGTATAGGTTAGACGAAAAAAATATTTTTTTGTTTCAGTTCCATGTATGGGGAGCCCCCTTCTAATATTATTATTTTTTTATTTTTGTATAAAAATCGTGAAGCGGTTAACATAATACATCTACCTACCGAGTTTGAATGGTGTAGTCTTAATAGTTTCGGAATAAACTGGCTGTGACATACGGACAGACAGACAGACAGACAGACAGACAGACAGACAGACAGACATGACGAATCTATAAGGGTTCCGTTTTTTGCCATTCGGCTACGGAACCCTAAAAATGTGTTAATGATCATTACAAATCTTCTTTATTTCACTCTTTTGTTTTAATAAAATTGTAATCTCGCTGTTAGTGTTAAATAACGAAAATACGACACCGTATTAACAGTGCATTCCGCTACATATTCATGCAGAAAGCAATTTAGAAGGAGAACTAGTGTTTTACGATGTCTTAACCCGATACTCCTGTACGTGATTCAATCAATACCACGTGAACCTCGCCTTTTAACACAGAAAGGAAAGTCAAAGTCGCGGTGTAATGTAGTTCAGATGTTTTCAAATAAATTTTAGTAAATCTATAGTAATATTATAAAGCTGAAGAGTTTGTTTGTTTGTTTGTTTGAACGTTGTATTGTTAAATAGCCCATTTATCGAGGAAGACGTGCGCGTAGTAGTTCCCACGGGAAAGCTGGTGAAACCGCTGGCGGAAGCTAGTAAAGGATATGTAAACACAGTCCTTTTTATTCCAGAAAAACTCAAAAATATCTGGTTTTAGGGTAAAACGTTTATTACTAAGACTTGCTGTCCGTCTGCCCGTCATCCCGCCATCCATCCGTCGGTCACCAGGCAATTATTTGTCATAAATCGTGATAGCTAGACAGTTAAAACTTTCACATATGATGCATTTCAGTTGCCGCTATAACAACAAATACTGAAAACTGGAATCAAGAAAGTATTTTAGCGTGCTTTTGGCTGGTTTTAGGAGTTAATATCTAAAAAAAATACCTACGAACAAGACAATCTATATTAATATTATAAAGCTGAAGAGTTTGTTTGTTTGTTTGAACGCGCTAATCTCAGAAGCTACTGGTCCGATTTGAAAAATTCTTTCAGTGTTAGATAGCCCATTTATCGAGGAAGGCTATATGCTTTTTATCCGGGTCCGCTGAGTAATTCCCACGGGATGCGGGTGAAACCGCTGGCAGAACCTAGTCCTAGATAAGCATTGAAATCATTTTTATGTGACAAAATCACTTTATATCAAATAGTTAATTACATGTTTCCTAACCCTCAAACTTCGTGTTTATAAAGCGAACGACTCGCCGCGACATAAAATGCCGAAAATATTTTCAAAATTATTTCAACCATGACATTAATTCATAAGATATTTTTTGCTTTCAATTTTGCATCAAGGTAAGGCGAGACCTTTGAGTTGGTCCAAAGAAATTATTGGAGCGGAAATTAAAGGGAATGAAGATGATTATGTCACGAATTGGAAGGAATATGAAATTAATAACAGCGCCTCTTTATGAATAAAAAAAAATCTTTAAAATATGACGTTTTTTCATGCTGAAAGGTAGTTTTAGATAAAACGTTTTTTTTACGAAATATTTAAAAAAATAACTTTGGGTAGAATGAATAAAATAGTTGGTTAGTTTTTGGATTTTGAGCTAGTAATTATTTTTAATCGTTTTTTTTTTGTATGTATGGAGTCATGCATCATTAAAAACAAATCCCAGTTACTAATTTTGATTTCCTGATTACATTCGAGAAATGTTGCTCAAGAGAAGTACCTATGTTGGAGCTAGTTTGTATTTTAACAAAAAATATATATCGACTACTTTCTTAGTTACCACAGTTAGCTTAGTTATAATCCAATCCCGAATTATCATCGTCACACTTCAGTAGCAACTCATATCCCGATAAGCACAAAGTACTTAAGACACCATTATCGTACAATAGATAACTTTGTAAAATCCAAGATTAGTTTTAATTTATCTATAGGACACGTCAGTTTTACCGGCGTGAGTGATTTTTAACTACAAATAATGATTATTAACAAAACACAATCAAGATGGAAGCAATAAAATCGTGTCTAGTGATTTTTGTGTTGTTTTCAATAAAAATAATCACAGCTGACGTCATAGTTGAAACTAGTTTAGGGAAAGTGGCAGGAATAGAAGTGAAATCTATTTTGAAAGATGAGAAGTATTACTCTTTCATGGGAATTCCTTATGGAATGCCGCCGGCGGGAAAGACTAGATTTTTGGTAAGATAGTTTTTTGTTATTTTGTAAAATATGTGCGACAAATGTTAACGTAGTTTTCATTTTTCCTACCTCACCAAAACTTTTGATTTACCTAACCTATATTTTATTGTCTATTTATATTTCCAATTCGTTCAAAGTCACAGTCAGAATTTCAACTGTATCAAAGTATAAAATTATCAAAACTACGTCTGCGCTATCCAGCCACAGTTCTATGTATTTATAATAAAAGTTGGAACCATATCTGTAAAGTTATAATGGTATTCGCAGACGACATTGCGACTACTCGCCCGCTATTTTGAATTCTGTTATTGGCTTCATGTTTCCTACTTGTACGTACTTCGTACAGAAAAGCAAACAAAAAGTTGCAAACAAGATGAAAGCCAAATAAATCTGGAACATTTGACAAAAACCTTCCATAACTTATTTACAGAAAAATACATTGCTATCTGAGTAAGAATGTTTCTAACCTATTCATTTCTTTTATTTTAGCCCCCACAGCCACACGAAGGCTGGTCTGATGTGCTACCGGCCAAAAAGGAGAGGAAACCATGCTCCCATATGAACATTCCAAATAGACCGCTGAAGAATTATGGCTTCAGCGGCCAGGACGATTGCCTACATCTCAGCATTTACACTCCGAAAGTACCAAGCAATGAAGATCTCGGCATGCCAGTCATAGTCTTCCTTTATAACGAACTATTTAAAGTAAGCCACAATGCATCTAAAGAATTCGGTCCAGATTTCTTCGTTAAAGAAGGTGCAATAGTTGTCTCGGTCAGTCACAGGATAGGTTCAATGGGATTTTTAGCTTTCAACGATGAAATTGTGCCAGGAAATAATGGAATAAGAGACATCATTCTAGCTCTCAAATGGCTGCAACAAAATGTTCACAAGTTTGGTGGTGATCCTCAGAAAATTACTCTTATGGGAGTCGATGGCGGTGCAGCCATTATAGATGTATTACTTTTATCTCCAAAAGCTAAAGGACTATTTAGTCGAGCAATACTGCAGAGTGGAACTGCATTCAATCCTATATACATGCCAACCAACCCTAAAGTTAAGGCGACTGCATTAGCTAAAGAACTGGAAAGAACTGCAGTAACTAGCTCTAATCTACTGAATGAGTTGCAACATGTGTCTTCGTATGATCTTGTGACAGCTGAGTTAAGTTCCGTAAGCGCCGATGAAGGCAGGCAGTCACAGATGGGAACCGTGCCTTTTGGGCCTGTTACTGAGCCTGAACACCCTGATGCGATCATCACCCATCTTCCAGAAGACGGACCACTTGACATAGATATCCCCGTCATGATCGGTTACAATTCTAGAGAAGGTATCGAAATTAATGAGCGTTACCTACGCAAACCACAATACCTGACATTCGCAGACAGAGACTTCCTCGTGGTGATTCCAGTGAGATCTGATTTCCGTTTTGAACTAAACTCGAATATCTACCACGAAGCTATTGATGAAATTAAGGAATTCTATTTTGATGAAGGCTACGTCAAAATTAGCAAACCTGGAGAATATCTGACTTACACGGCTGATATTATGAACTTTTATCCCATAGATTATGCTGTACGAAAGTATGTCAACGAATCAAGGTCTTCTGTTTACTACTACACGTTTGATTATAGTGGAGAACTGAATATGAGAAAGAATGAGATCCTAGAGAGTGCTATGACGATAGAGGGAACTTGGGGTGCTGCCCCAGCAGATGAACTTTGTTATCTCTTCCTCTGTAAACCAATTAGGAAGATATATAAAAAAGTTTTGGAAGACGAAGATGCTGAGGAACTTAAAGTTTTACGCAACATGGTTAAATTATGGACCAACTTTGCCAAAACTGGGTAAGTTCAAAGAGAAAATAAAATACAAACTTTATGAGATCCAAGACAATAATTAGAAAGTATTTTAATGAGACTGTAACTTCAAACAAATCATTTCCTAGCATCAGATTAAATTTAGAAATTGAAGTTTTTTTATTTACTGACTTTATATTAGAAAAAAAATATCATTGTCTTATAGAGCCCTATATTTTTTAAAGCTTATTAAACGAATTTCCACCCCTTCTTCATACCCTTTTAAAAACCTGTACTAATTCATGATACCTTTCAGAAACCCAACCCCCGAAGGCAGCGACTTCACCTGGACTCCAGCAACCAAGGAGAACAAGGACTGCCTCGTCATCAGCGATGAGCTGCAGATGAAGAAGAACCTCCATGATGACAGGATCAAGTTCTGGGACAATTTCCTCGTCAAATACAAGGCTTTAGCTGTCAATGGAGTTGTGAAGGACGGGAAAGATGAACTATAACTTAGGAAAATCTGTTTTACCTTTGTAAATATGTAATAATTATGAAAATATAATATTTTAAGTTATTTTTGTTATTTTATCCGTTTTATTTTAACCCACACTTTGGTTTTGGTTTAAAACAATTACCGAATTTATCAAACTATCATTCGAAAACTTATCAACACAATANTCATAGTTGAAACTAGTTTAGGGAAAGTGGCAGGAATAGAAGTGAAATCTATTTTGAAAGATGAGAAGTATTACTCTTTCATGGGAATTCCTTATGGAATGCCGCCGGCGGGAAAGACTAGATTTTTGGTAAGATAGTTTTTTGTTATTTTGTAAAATATGTGCGACAAATGTTAACGTAGTTTTCATTTTTCCTACCTCACCAAAACTTTTGATTTACCTAACCTATATTTTATTGTCTATTTATATTTCCAATTCGTTCAAAGTCACAGTCAGAATTTCAACTGTATCAAAGTATAAAATTATCAAAACTACGTCTGCGCTATCCAGCCACAGTTCTATGTATTTATAATAAAAGTTGGAACCATATCTGTAAAGTTATAATGGTATTCGCAGACGACATTGCGACTACTCGCCCGCTATTTTGAATTCTGTTATTGGCTTCATGTTTCCTACTTGTACGTACTTCGTACAGAAAAGCAAACAAAAAGTTGCAAACAAGATGAAAGCCAAATAAATCTGGAACATTTGACAAAAACCTTCCATAACTTATTTACAGAAAAATACATTGCTATCTGAGTAAGAATGTTTCTAACCTATTCATTTCTTTTATTTTAGCCCCCACAGCCACACGAAGGCTGGTCTGATGTGCTACCGGCCAAAAAGGAGAGGAAACCATGCTCCCATATGAACATTCCAAATAGACCGCTGAAGAATTATGGCTTCAGCGGCCAGGACGATTGCCTACATCTCAGCATTTACACTCCGAAAGTACCAAGCAATGAAGATCTCGGCATGCCAGTCATAGTCTTCCTTTATAACGAACTATTTAAAGTAAGCCACAATGCATCTAAAGAATTCGGTCCAGATTTCTTCGTTAAAGAAGGTGCAATAGTTGTCTCGGTCAGTCACAGGATAGGTTCAATGGGATTTTTAGCTTTCAACGATGAAATTGTGCCAGGAAATAATGGAATAAGAGACATCATTCTAGCTCTCAAATGGCTGCAACAAAATGTTCACAAGTTTGGTGGTGATCCTCAGAAAATTACTCTTATGGGAGTCGATGGCGGTGCAGCCATTATAGATGTATTACTTTTATCTCCAAAAGCTAAAGGACTATTTAGTCGAGCAATACTGCAGAGTGGAACTGCATTCAATCCTATATACATGCCAACCAACCCTAAAGTTAAGGCGACTGCATTAGCTAAAGAACTGGAAAGAACTGCAGTAACTAGCTCTAATCTACTGAATGAGTTGCAACATGTGTCTTCGTATGATCTTGTGACAGCTGAGTTAAGTTCCGTAAGCGCCGATGAAGGCAGGCAGTCACAGATGGGAACCGTGCCTTTTGGGCCTGTTACTGAGCCTGAACACCCTGATGCGATCATCACCCATCTTCCAGAAGACGGACCACTTGACATAGATATCCCCGTCATGATCGGTTACAATTCTAGAGAAGGTATCGAAATTAATGAGCGTTACCTACGCAAACCACAATACCTGACATTCGCAGACAGAGACTTCCTCGTGGTGATTCCAGTGAGATCTGATTTCCGTTTTGAACTAAACTCGAATATCTACCACGAAGCTATTGATGAAATTAAGGAATTCTATTTTGATGAAGGCTACGTCAAAATTAGCAAACCTGGAGAATATCTGACTTACACGGCTGATATTATGAACTTTTATCCCATAGATTATGCTGTACGAAAGTATGTCAACGAATCAAGGTCTTCTGTTTACTACTACACGTTTGATTATAGTGGAGAACTGAATATGAGAAAGAATGAGATCCTAGAGAGTGCTATGACGATAGAGGGAACTTGGGGTGCTGCCCCAGCAGATGAACTTTGTTATCTCTTCCTCTGTAAACCAATTAGGAAGATATATAAAAAAGTTTTGGAAGACGAAGATGCTGAGGAACTTAAAGTTTTACGCAACATGGTTAAATTATGGACCAACTTTGCCAAAACTGGGTAAGTTCAAAGAGAAAATAAAATACAAACTTTATGAGATCCAAGACAATAATTAGAAAGTATTTTAATGAGACTGTAACTTCAAACAAATCATTTCCTAGCATCAGATTAAATTTAGAAATTGAAGTTTTTTTATTTACTGACTTTATATTAGAAAAAAAATATCATTGTCTTATAGAGCCCTATATTTTTTAAAGCTTATTAAACGAATTTCCACCCCTTCTTCATACCCTTTTAAAAACCTGTACTAATTCATGATACCTTTCAGAAACCCAACCCCCGAAGGCAGCGACTTCACCTGGACTCCAGCAACCAAGGAGAACAAGGACTGCCTCGTCATCAGCGATGAGCTGCAGATGAAGAAGAACCTCCATGATGACAGGATCAAGTTCTGGGACAATTTCCTCGTCAAATACAAGGCTTTAGCTGTCAATGGAGTTGTGAAGGACGGGAAAGATGAACTATAACTTAGGAAAATCTGTTTTACCTTTGTAAATATGTAATAATTATGAAAATATAATATTTTAAGTTATTTTTGTTATTTTATCCGTTTTATTTTAACCCACACTTTGGTTTTGGTTTAAAACAATTACCGAATTTATCAAACTATCATTCGAAAACTTATCAACACAAGTTTGGGGTTGAAACTCTCGGACCGTGGGGTCCGAGTGCTCACCTTCTTGCGAAGGATATATCCAAGCGTCTGGTTGACACTTCCCGTGACCCAAGGGCTGGTTTTCATTTCGCACAGCGGTTAAGCATTGCCATTCAACGTGGCAATGCTGCCAGCCTTTTGGGTACATTACCAGGTGACAGTGATGAGGACCAATTTTTTGATGCGCTGTATTAGATTTAAGCTGTATATAATAGAATAGTTTTAGTTAAAGTAAGAAATGTAAATATCGACATCTTTAATTGTTTCTTCAATAAAATCAACACAATATTGGGGTATCTATGTCTACCCAGGTATAATCATAGTTGGTCAGTGTTTGTTGTTATTATATCCGATGAATTAAAACCACCAGTTATCGTGGAATTCATAAATTTAATACTGTAAATACCCAATAATGAAACACTAGCACATAAAATGTAGAAGTCGATTAGATGTCCTATAATTATTTTTAAATCATATTTGAAGTTATCCAAGAATATGGAATAGATTTTTAGTTGGTTTTAATTCACAACCGTTGTACAGATAATTAAATATAGAATTTATTTGTAACATAACGGTTGTGAATTAAAACCAACTAAAAAACTATTCCATATTACTAGTCAACTTCTACATTTTATCATTTAGACCAAAACATTTAAGAACTAAGGCATACATAAATACCTACCTCGGTTTAACCAAGTATTTTAGGAAAATACTGATTATCGGGTTTTGTGATTAATTATCAATGAAAGATAATACAAAGAACACGTACCCCTTTTGTTATCTATAGTCTAAGTAAACTAAGTCGGTAACAAACACGATGTTAACTCATTACTCGCATTAAGAATCGATATTAATTACATAGAATCAATTAAAATGAAAACGTTAATATTTTTGTTCACCATTTTAGTGACAAAGCAGTGTTTTTGTGATGATACCATTGAAATAAGTTTAAAACAAGGCGTTGTTTTAGGGAAAGTAGAAAAGAGTTTACTTAAAGAGCAAGAATTCTATGGCTTTCGAGGCATACCTTTTGCGGAGCCTCCAACAGGAGAATTAAGATTCCAGGTAAGGGCAAACAATCCGGGGATAACCCAACCTGTTAAAACACTTAAATATTTTGGAGAACACTCAAGTTAAAGTGGAAATTAAAACAGAAGGTTTTTTTGCGAAATATAATTTAATTGTATTAGCAATGGTAGAGATTTTGTTTGAACAGAGGAAAAAGATTAAAATTAATATTGTCTTAACTTGATAGAATTGAATATCAAATGATTAAATTGCGTACAAAAAATCTTATTAACACAATTCAATTAATTTTGCTTGTCTTCCTTATTTCAGCCTCCAAAAGCGCATGATGGTTGGAATGGCAAGTTGGAAGCCTTTGACATCAAGCCAACATGTATGCAGTTCAGCTCCAGAATGCGGAACAAGGAACCTTTCGGTATATCTGGCTCCGAAGATTGTCTGTACATCAGTGTTTACACACCAGACGTCAAAGGAAATGCCCCAGTCATAGTGTTCGACTACAACGATCAATTCAGAACATGGTTCAATGGCACCAATACCTATTCTCCAGATTTCTTAGTCGAAGAAGGCGTCATTGTTGTCACAATTAGCCATCGACTTGCTATTCTCGGATATTTGAATACTGAAGATGGTATCATTAAAGGCAATAATGGCTTGAGAGATTTCATTTTAGGTCTGGAGTGGATTAAGAATAATATTGAAAAGTTTGGTGGTGATCCTTCTAAAGTTACATTGATGGGGAGTCGTGGTGGCGCTGCACTGGCTGAAATGTTACTTTACTCAGAAAAAGCTAAAGGTCTTATCTCAGCTGCTATACTTCAAAGTGGAACTTCTTTAGAGGCCATGTACTTTTATGATAATCCTAAAAAGAAGGCATTCCAACTCGGAGGCGCTTTAAACATAACAGCAGCGAACAGTGAGGAATTATTACAAGAACTGCAAAAAATAGATGCTGAAACTCTTTTACGTGCTGAAATAGAAACTATAGATAATGAATCCATCGATAAATATCAGATTATGTCCTTCCCATTTGCACCTACCATTGAGAGTGATTTAGAGGATGGAGTTCTCACAACTCTACCAGAAAAAGGAAAATTTGTCAATGATGTACCAATAATTATTGGTTTTAACTCACGTGAAGGTATAGATCTTACATCTAACTTAATAGCTGAACCCAGACATTTGACTGATGATACCGAAAAACATATATTACAGTTCCCGATAAGAGCAGACTTTCGGTTCAATCGCGAAAGTTCTAAATACAAGGAAGCTGGGAAAGAAATTGTGAAATTTTATTTGGAAGACAAATCGCTTCATTATGGAAACATTTTGGAGTACTCTGAATATATGGCTGATTCGTTGCAAAATTATGCTATAGATTTAGCTGCTCATAAATTGGCAGAAAGTTTATCATCTCCTGTTTTCTATTACCTCTTTGATTTCCGAGGCCAGTGGAATGAAAACAGCCAGTATATATCGACCATATCTAGATATAATTTGGGGCCCCATGGAGCGACTGTAGGGGATGAGCTATGCTATTTACTCGTATGCTCTCGCATCAAAAAGAGCTACAATCAAATTCTGAGTCTAGCAAGTCAACAGAACGAAGTTAAAGTGACGAAGAGAATGGTTCGCATGTGGAGTAACTTTGCTAAAACAAGGTAAATAATATTACAGAATAATAACTAAGTGTATTGTTATAAAACAAGGATCAGCTATGTTCTTAGTTCACGATGACAGCATTAAATATCTAGTAAACAATTAAAGCTCAGATTGAATTTTTATATCCTACAAACAAATTGGAAGAAAACATTACCTTTTGATACATTTAGTTATACCCTGTAAAATTTTCTTACGTCAGTAAAACTATCAAGAGGCTGCCTGGAGAGGCTTCGACTGCATTTTTGATGAGAAAGTCGTATGATTAACACTTATTTCTTGTTGTTTTTTTATGTAATGGATATAAAGATTAATAACTGCAATACGTCGGTTTTGAAGTTGTCGTTTAAATCAAACCTTTTATACGATAGTCTTTTATTTTATAATTTACTTTTATTTTCAGGAACCCCACACCGCCAAAAGACGACCCAATCCTAAAAGGGTTTGTCTGGGAGCCGATAGGCAACGAGCCTGACACCAACTACCTTCACGTCACAAAGCAACTCCGCATGAAGACCAATCCTCTTGGAGAACGCAAGAAGTTCTGGGATGACTTCTTGGATAAATATTCCAAGATGGCCGTCGATGGTCTTATTACTGATGAACCCGGACATGAAGAGCTATGATGATTAAATTTTATTTCCCGCACCCGGGTGAAAATTTGCATAATATGTCCTTTCTCACACTCTAGACCAGCGGTCGGCAACCTTTTGGCAGGCAAGGGCCACTAGGTAGCAAAAAAATTTTACGGCGGGCCGCACTTGTGATATAAACTCCAGAAGCCGAATGTTACTGTTGTTTTGGCCCAAATTAACTTATTATAACTTACGGGCTTCCCATTTATGGAAGCACACCTACCTTTTGGAAAAAAAATGATAAATTATTCCGACATAATATCATCCATCTTAAATGTGGCCTTTTTTTAGTGTCGGATTGGCAAATCCTCATGGAGACTCTCCGCCCTCGGGGAAGAGCGAAGGGGACTGTCAGACTCTTACTGACTAAAAATCAACCCGTGTTCCTCATGTACCCATGTGTCGGAGGGTTGGGTATCGCCGAAGCATTCGTCCTATCCCCCGACGGGTATTGGCCCACCAGATAGTCTGGCGGGACCCGTCACACACTGTGACCGTCACCCCAGCCGCAGGACTCCACTATGAGGCACGCGTGGAGCACGACGTCGCCGCCTTGAGGCTTGCTGCTGGTCGGACGGTAAGACGCACCGAGTCAGTCGTCCTGAGGCCGCGCCCTATGGTGGCTGAAAGTCTGCCACGACGCCCAGTGCGTCTGCTGCGAGAAGGGAGAGAGGAGGCAGTCTCTCTTTCCCATTCCGCCGCCTCCTTTGCTAGCATCTCGGCCTCGCAAAAGGTGGCGACGATCTTAAATGTGACCTTGGACGAGCTTGGACTCAAACTACGCTTCCTATCCGCATGGAAGAATTTTTGATTCGGCAAAATTTCCAGTATTCATTTACTTCCTCCGTCCATGGCACGGAAAAATTGATCAGGAAAATATTACCCACCACACTGGTCAATTTTGAGGTACCATGCATGGTTGGCGCTATAAATGCCTGGAAAGTCGCATGCCCGAACACCGACCTGCTCGTCCCCCGTCCTCCCAAAGATAGTAGGTTGCGCCGCTCTGCAGAGTACTATGGAAAAGTTTAATTGATACGTCAATTACTTGCG
>NWSH02000210.1:9711511-9730322 GCA_002382865.2 Heliothis virescens
TTCTCTGATATATGCACATTTCATCGAAGCGCGTTACACACTATTGACTATACGGTTGCTTGCAGTTTTTTTACGCATTTATTTTGATATTANTATGTTTGAGCCATTCAACGTGGCAATGCTTCCAGCCTTTTGGTTACATGACCGTGTGACAGAGATGAGGACCATATAAGAATAGTTTTAGTTAAAGAAAGAAATGTAAATTCTCTGATATATGCACATTTCATCGAAGCGCGTTACACACTATTGACTATACGGTTGCTTGCAGTTTTTTTACGCATTTATTTTGATATTATTAATTACAAAACATTCTCGGGCCGCAAGTATGACCTGCGCGGGCCGCATGCGGCCCGCGGGCCGCGCGTTGCCGACCGCTGCTCTAGACTATCTTTTTAACAAGTTTAATTTAAATTAGTTCAGTAGATTTGGAAGTTCAGTATGCTCTTATCGAATATAGATGGCAAAAAAGCTTGTATGTTTTTCCATAAGCCTAGAAAATAAAGAAATGTAGAGTGAGCTTCACCTACCTACATAAATATGGTAGGTTTGTATGTACGTACTTGCTCCACATCTTCTTAGACAAAATTATCGTAATTAATACATAGTTAGCAGGTACGAAAAGTTGTCTAAACTCGAACGTGTGCTCAAAACATTCTTGAACAACAACTAACAACTCAAAGTTTATGTGAACAGGCTTTATCGAGTAAGTACGTATTGACTAATAATTATGTTTTTGAACAGATATTATGTAACATGGAGATAAGTTTTAATAAAGCTGCTTGTTCCTTGGATATGTTCCATAACATGTTCTTATACGGCAAAGTCACAATTTTTAAAATGCTGCGAGAAGTTATAATATGAACGTCTTGTTGATGGCGCATTTATTTGTATTTATTCACTAGCTTACGCCAACGGTTTCACCCGTTTTCCCGTGGGAACTACTGCGCGCATAAAAAGTAGCCTATAGCCTTCCTCGATAAATGGGCTATCTAACACGAAAAAAATTTTCAAATCGGACTACTGGTCCGTGTTGGTCCGTGGTTCCTGTGATTAGCGCGTTCAAACAAACAAACTCTTCAGCTTTATAATATTAGTATAGATTTGTTGAATTAAATTGAACAGTTGAATGTTGTTACCCCAAGCAATCCTTGAACACTCAAGTTACTTGTATTAGTTATTCTGTAGTTATATGGTGGATACCTATTGCCTATTGGTTTCTAGAAGTTTAGCATCATGATAAACCTAAGCTTCAATTCGTTGTTATTTTTGATGAACCGCTCTAGTCCCAGAATTCTCTGACTTACTCCAGAAAAAAAACCCTACCTAAAATAAGCAAAAGCACTGTCAATTGTGGTGCCACTTTTTAGGGTTCCGTACCCAAAGGGTAAACAGGACTCTATTACTAAGACTCCGAAGTCTGTCTGTCTCCAAGCTATATCTCGAAATCCGTGATAGCTAGAAAGCTGACATTTTCACAAATGAAGTATATTTCCGTTGCCGCTATAACAAAAAAAAACTTGCGATATAATATGCACCTTTACAAACTTATAACAACAAATATTGAAAATTAAAAAAAGTACATAGTTAGGGTACAATAAACCTGTGAAACGGCAAATTATAACTTTGTTATTGATATATTTGTATGAAAAACAAAGTTATTTTTTCTGCCCGATTTTTTTTTGTATTTTGGCTTGTTGTAGGTAATAGACATGTTCATTTTTTATAGATAATGGTACGAAACCCTTCGCACGCGAATCGTACTAACACTCGGCCGGTTTTTTACATTAGACATCAATTTTCGTGCCTGAATTCAACAAAATTTGAAACAGCCAGCGCCATCTATTTCGTTTAGCAGAACTACACTGTGCAGTGTTACATAGTCACTAGAGATGGCGCTGCTTGACCATCCAGTGAAGATATTTAGTTCCATAATTATCCGCCAGGTTTTTTGCAAGAGTAGAGCAAGATTACACTAGGACGAGGGTCTCAGATCTGCTAATCAATGGTCCATATCTAACATCATATCTAGCTATCTAATAAATAATACCATAGAAATGTTTTAATTTTACCTTCTTTTCAACGGCACTATTTGTCAGATAATTATTTAGTTTATCTGGAAGTTCTGAAACTGGACATAAATATTGTACAGACGACAGCAGGTCAACGTATACGAATCTGTCAAATTTTACTAATTAAACATTAACCTACCCCCATTGCGATAAGGTTGAAAATCGATTGCAGAAATTTGACAGATTGTGGTAACTTGTGTAACCTAATCACAATGGAGGTAGGTTAATGTTTGACTGGTAAAATTTTACAGATTCGGGTACCGTGACCTGCTGTTGTCTGTACTTATACTTCGCAGAACTATAGCTAAATGGTGCAGTTTTATATGAGCACATTAACAGTAATGGTTAATTTCTCGAGCAAATAAAATCAGATATTACAATCAACTTGTTAATTAACAGTTGAAATTATTAACGCCATTAAAGTAAATTGGTCAGCACTAAAATACGAATAAAGAGAGAAGCTCGTTAATTCGCTTCTTTTTATTTTTTTTCGAAAGTGGCAAAAAATGCATGCTTGCATTACCGTTAAAGGCTTTATTAGGGCTGTTTGTCCAGTGTCCAAGAGCGATAATTTATCGCTTTAAAATAGTCGGATGTAAGTCTTGGTGTTATAAGTTCTTTCAAGTGTTAAATCAAAAGACACTCGCGATCTTTAACCGACTTTAAAACTGACTATTGCGAACGCTATCATAATTACGCATGAAGACCATTTTTTTACATCAAAAGTAATCAACTCCCTAAAACCCGTTCACCAATAATCTTAAAAATAAAAAATAAACTTAAAATCGTAGTGACTATATCTGCTCAAATAAATATCTACTAAATTAAATATATCTGTCTGTCAGTTTGTGTCCGTAAATATATTCAAAGCTAGTTTGACTTACGTTAGCGCATCATTAACTGCGCCCGACCTTAATAGTGCTCGATAATAAGTTCTCTTATATAATCTTGTAGGTTACGCACTTTATACACCGGTTTAACCGGTCGTTAACTAGTTACCAGTTTTACTGCTTTAGTAAACAAACCTTCAATGGTAATAATGTTAAGTATGTATAATAATACTTATTGTTTCATTTTATTATGTTAGTTGAAATTTTTTTTTGTTATTTCGTCACTGAATTAAATAAAATCAAAAAGCATTTATTCTAAGTAGGCTGAAAACAGCACACAGCACAGCACAGCACTTCCTATGTGTTTTTGCTGGGAAGAAGAAGGGGCGCAACAAACTCCCTAGCAACACATGTCTGTCTGTCTATTAGATTTTAAGAATCTTAAAACAATATTTAATAGTTATTAAATATGATTCATAACAAACGTGTTATTAAACAATGAGTCTGCTTTCCAGCTCCCAGATTCCAAAAAAAAAAGCATCTTCTTCTTGCCGAGTAAGTTACAGGTTCTAAAGACCTTACTAGCCCTAGTGTCTGAGTTTTCTGATATCCGCCTGACGGCTTCTGACGTGGAAAAGATACCATGTTACCCAGTAACTCCGTGGTTGTAGACTCCTCATTTTTTTCACTAGATAAGTAATTACTCTTTTTTTATCGTCCCACTGCTGGGCACAGGCCTCCTCTCACATAGAGAAGGATTGAGCGTAATGCATGAATTAAGAATTACTCTAATTCAGTATTCACTGCTGACACTAGTTTTCCCGCACGTAGTCAAAATTTAAACAAACGTAGAACCTGTTTATCGTTTTAATTTGTGAATTTATTACTATAAATGTTTTTATGTTTATTTTAGTCTTACATAACAAAATATGCACGCAGTTTGCAAAAGCCAATAGCCCAATAATAGACAATCTAATTTACTCGTAAAACTAACTTCACTAGCAAACGTGCACTTGTTAGCCTTGAAAATGTAGATAGACATACGTACAGACGACAGCACGTCAAGTTACTACAATCTGTCCAATTTCTGTAATAGATTTTCAACCTTATCACAATAGCCGAAGGTTAATGTTCGATTGGTAAAGTTTGACAGATTCTGGTAGGTTGACCTGCTGTCGTCTGTACCTTCCTCTTATTAGCATCTAGCTAAATTCAAATATGTTTATCTAGCTGAAGAGGCAGGTTTTTTATTACGCACAATTTAAGGAAAACTAGAACATTAACTTGTTTTTAAGTGCTGTACTATTCTTGAGCTCTTATTGACGACGTTAAAATAGAATGGCGTAGTTAAAATATTAACAAACCTTTAAGACAGTCGTCCAAGGGATAAATTTGACCAAAAAATCTAACCAAAGTTATTAAAAAGGCCATTACATAAAAAAAAAAATTGGCTTTATTAAAATCCAAATTGGTTTGGTGATCAGTAGCAGATCAATATTCCTATGAATATAGAAATTAGTAAATTAAATTAATTACTAGAATATAATGGTAAAAAGTACAGTTTGAATAAACTAGTTTTACCTTGAACATCTAGTGTTTATCAAGAAAGTATTAATTGATAAATTAATAACTCTGATAACCCGTCCCATCGGGTTATATGTCCTGCGCAGCTGGCTGATCTCCTTATATGAAAACAGCCGCCGTAGCCGATAATCGGCTAGGACGCCATCATCATCATCAATAGCTAAATTAACACATTTTCTTTAAATGCAATATCTTACAAAATTTATTCCCGGATAGAACAAAACATGTCTGAATATTGAACATCAACCCAAAACAGTACAGGTATAATGAAGCTTATAAAAAACTGGAAACCGAGATAAGCAACTTATGTAGTAACTAACAAGATAATACTAAATTCCTAGCCTTTCATGTCATCAAAACTGCGCAGATTTATTTGTAAGAACACTTATAGATATTATCTGTCTGTCGAGTGGACTTTGATCTCGAAGTCTATGAGATCATCAGGACTTTGACCTCATACACTCCAACAGAAACTGGTTATGCGTCAACTTACATCCTTAATTTATTTGAAAAAAATATGCCAACTAATGNGTGTCCGTAAATATATTCAAAGCTAGTTTGACTTACGTTAGCGCATCATTAACTGCGCCCGACCTTAATAGTGCTCGATAATAAGTTCTCTTATATAATCTTGTAGGTTACGCACTTTATACACCGGTTTAACCGGTCGTTAACTAGTTACCAGTTTTACTGCTTTAGTAAACAAACCTTCAATGGTAATAATGTTAAGTATGTATAATAATACTTATTGTTTCATTTTATTATGTTAGTTGAAATTTTTTTTTGTTATTTCGTCACTGAATTAAATAAAATCAAAAAGCATTTATTCTAAGTAGGCTGAAAACAGCACACAGCACAGCACAGCACTTCCTATGTGTTTTTGCTGGGAAGAAGAAGGGGCGCAACAAACTCCCTAGCAACACATGTCTGTCTGTCTATTAGATTTTAAGAATCTTAAAACAATATTTAATAGTTATTAAATATGATTCATAACAAACGTGTTATTAAACAATGAGTCTGCTTTCCAGCTCCCAGATTCCAAAAAAAAAAGCATCTTCTTCTTGCCGAGTAAGTTACAGGTTCTAAAGACCTTACTAGCCCTAGTGTCTGAGTTTTCTGATATCCGCCTGACGGCTTCTGACGTGGAAAAGATACCATGTTACCCAGTAACTCCGTGGTTGTAGACTCCTCATTTTTTTCACTAGATAAGTAATTACTCTTTTTTTATCGTCCCACTGCTGGGCACAGGCCTCCTCTCACATAGAGAAGGATTGAGCGTAATGCATGAATTAAGAATTACTCTAATTCAGTATTCACTGCTGACACTAGTTTTCCCGCACGTAGTCAAAATTTAAACAAACGTAGAACCTGTTTATCGTTTTAATTTGTGAATTTATTACTATAAATGTTTTTATGTTTATTTTAGTCTTACATAACAAAATATGCACGCAGTTTGCAAAAGCCAATAGCCCAATAATAGACAATCTAATTTACTCGTAAAACTAACTTCACTAGCAAACGTGCACTTGTTAGCCTTGAAAATGTAGATAGACATACGTACAGACGACAGCACGTCAAGTTACTACAATCTGTCCAATTTCTGTAATAGATTTTCAACCTTATCACAATAGCCGAAGGTTAATGTTCGATTGGTAAAGTTTGACAGATTCTGGTAGGTTGACCTGCTGTCGTCTGTACCTTCCTCTTATTAGCATCTAGCTAAATTCAAATATGTTTATCTAGCTGAAGAGGCAGGTTTTTTATTACGCACAATTTAAGGAAAACTAGAACATTAACTTGTTTTTAAGTGCTGTACTATTCTTGAGCTCTTATTGACGACGTTAAAATAGAATGGCGTAGTTAAAATATTAACAAACCTTTAAGACAGTCGTCCAAGGGATAAATTTGACCAAAAAATCTAACCAAAGTTATTAAAAAGGCCATTACATAAAAAAAAAAATTGGCTTTATTAAAATCCAAATTGGTTTGGTGATCAGTAGCAGATCAATATTCCTATGAATATAGAAATTAGTAAATTAAATTAATTACTAGAATATAATGGTAAAAAGTACAGTTTGAATAAACTAGTTTTACCTTGAACATCTAGTGTTTATCAAGAAAGTATTAATTGATAAATTAATAACTCTGATAACCCGTCCCATCGGGTTATATGTCCTGCGCAGCTGGCTGATCTCCTTATATGAAAACAGCCGCCGTAGCCGATAATCGGCTAGGACGCCATCATCATCATCAATAGCTAAATTAACACATTTTCTTTAAATGCAATATCTTACAAAATTTATTCCCGGATAGAACAAAACATGTCTGAATATTGAACATCAACCCAAAACAGTACAGGTATAATGAAGCTTATAAAAAACTGGAAACCGAGATAAGCAACTTATGTAGTAACTAACAAGATAATACTAAATTCCTAGCCTTTCATGTCATCAAAACTGCGCAGATTTATTTGTAAGAACACTTATAGATATTATCTGTCTGTCGAGTGGACTTTGATCTCGAAGTCTATGAGATCATCAGGACTTTGACCTCATACACTCCAACAGAAACTGGTTATGCGTCAACTTACATCCTTAATTTATTTGAAAAAAATATGCCAACTAATGTTGCTTATGGCCGGTTTCTGAGTCTCGCTATCGAAAGGTTATCTATTCATTTTTAAGGGAAAATGAATAGATAAACCACCGATAAAGGTGCTCAGAAACTGGCCATTAGTCATGCTTTTGAAAAATTCCTGAACAATGACACAATATGCTTTTATTTATTCCAAAATGCAGAGCAGAACCGCTAGCAATAATCATTTTAGAAATACGTAGTTTATGCAAAGATTTTCCTTGTAAATTATGGTACCTTTGTTGGTACCGTAGCAAAACACAATGCGTCGTTTTAAAACGTAATAAGAGTGATTCTATTATGAAAAGTCCTTCTATAAACCATTGAATAGATGACAACTTGGCTTTTATTAGATGTGAGTATAAGGTAATCCTCTGGATGGTCCTGCGAAAGGTTTCGGTCACAGCAATCTGTTCTCGAAGGAGATCAGCCAACGGGTTTAGACGCAGGACCGACAATGAAACGTACTTTCCGATGCACGGAAAGCTGCTATTTTTTTCTCGATTATTAATATTGATTTTTTTCTTCGCAGCTTGACACTACAAATATGGTCGAACTATTAAGTTGAATGACGTCAAACAAGATGCACTCCATACTTTAACAGGATCCATGATCCCCTAAAGTAATTTGACAAAAAAATACAAAACTCAATTACAGTACGGTATATTACAATCAAAGAAGTGGTCAAATATGCCAAAAGAAAAATTAATGTTTTTTCGTCTTCCTGTATTATAAAAAAATATATAATTACACCATAATTTGCGTATTCCCAACACAAAAACTGGCTCGTTGATCTGTAAACACGGTGCGATATCCGACAACGTCCATTATTTGCAGTTGAAGGCCATTGCACATATTCAAATATTGACCGTTTTCAACGATCATTAAATCTCTGCCATGTGACCTTTACTATGAAGGTATTATAATGCCATTAAACTCAGTTTTATAATAGACGTGCGACCCTAATTGCTCGTATATAATTATCGTCATAATAGAAGTGAAAATTCGAGATTATTTTGTTACGCTCTGTCGACAAAACTTGCATGAAGATATTTCAAGTTCCTATCCGGTAAAATTTTACTGTAGGTATAGTGTTTACCAAGTTGCGACAAAGAGTTCTTAAGGAGCGCAAGTAAACAGCTATTTACATATTTTTCAAGTTTTCAATGCAAAATACATATTTGATTGCTTTGGCACCCAACACGTCAATTTATATAAATGACTCGTAAAAAATAAAAAAATCATTATCCATCTAAAAATCTAAAAATCTCTTACTTACCTACGTAAAAAATACTTTTGCAATCGTTACCTAGCACGATCTAGGCTCAAAACCTGCAAATTGGAACCTTGATTTATCGAAAATCAAAAGTAACATACCGATCTCTAAAACCCAAAAAAAAATTAACAACATCTTCAATCTTTCAACTGAGATCGCAAAAACTTTTCCGAAGTAATTTATTACCTACTTATTTATAAAAAAAAAAATATTTTGGCAAAACGACATTTTTATAGGCATAAATAATTCTATTCAAATTATGATTTAACAATCTGACAGCAACATTCGTCTCTATTCACGGGCCATACGTAATAAGCACGTGCGCGAGCGCATACAAACCTAGAACCTTCAAGGTAATCCAGGTTCAAGCGTTCGTACTTGATGTTGAAGTAGGTACTGAATGGTATTTATCATAACTGCAGTTACATAAAATGGTTAATGTGTGTATATTGAGGTTTATTTACAACAAAAATATACATATACTTACACTTATTTACATAATATGAAAGAACTTAAGTTACTAAATAAACAAAAAGTAAAACTAGAAAGACTTTTATTAAACATGTAAGTATGTAAAAAAAATTATTGGTGCTGTGTGTATGAATGAAAAGTGTTCTTTTGAAAAAACCTTAACCTTACCTATCTTGATTTTAAACTTTAATACATACCCATTCACATATTTAAGTAACCCCTCATTGATTTGAAACCTATCAATCACCTTTTAGAAACAGATAAAAAAATTATATATGCAAGAATGCAAGAAAATCATGCAAGAAAATTAATTCCAAAAAAAATATATAAATATAATATTTTGTACAATACATAATGAAAGAAGAGAATCCAATTGCTATTACTTAAAGCACAAATACATAAGTGGATATACATATTACAGAGTAAATAGAACTGCACGGCAAACTCCACATAATTTAATATGCTTGAAACGATTTACTTTGCATTTAAAATAATTATACAATTAACTTCGTAGAGCATCTCTCAGCGGAATACCTCCGGTGCGAAATGTATTTATCGATGTACTATACAATATTGTATGTACGACGAAACCTTTTTAAATTACCCATAATTATGTTAAAACTAATTCATATTCCTTTAAAATTATCTGAAAACTGAAGCTCTTTTTTATTTATTTTTGTTTTTTTACGGAATCTTGTATTATAAACAGGAAAGATTTGTATGCAAGTATATTTGTAACGAATTAGCTCAAGAAGTACTGGTCCGATTTTAACAATTCTTTCACTGTTGGGTAGCTAGACTATCTCTAAGTAATAGGCTTTATTTGGTCCACATACGGAAAGACGTTGCTCCCGGACGCGTGTGAAAACAGTAAATGATGTACGCTCGGAAAAACCGATCAGAAAATCCACTAGTGTGAAGCGCTGTAATACATACCTACCTATAGAAAAAAAAATAACTGATTTTATTGTTTATTGGGTTTTTCAAAAAGTTTCTATTATTCTACAGGCAGGTTTTTGCCCAAACGAATCAAATAACTCAATAATAACACGAAATAAGTAATTATCACACACGTTGTTAATTACATATCAATGCCCTTTGTCATACAAAAAACACTTAATTCCTTGTGAATATCAACACAATGAATGTTAGCTAGCATCCGGATACCAGCATTAAAAATATTTTTATAGTCTATAGCAGTTCTCGAAAAACAAAAAAAAAACAAAAGCAAAAACATGGGTTTATAAAAACGCTGACATTTTGAAAAGAATTTTAACGGCCAGTTTCACGGGTTCTAGATAAAGATCTAGATAGCTATCTAACAGATAATGCTATCAAAAAGTAGTCAAACCTAAAAACATTTCTATTGCATTTAGCTCAAAGAACTTTACCTGGAACCTATGAAACTGGCCGCAGATATTTAAGTATTTAAAAGAGTACAATATGATTTATGTTTGAATAGGTACCAATAAGAGATCTATCTACATGATTTTAATGATAATATGAAAGGCATTTTTAATAACTAAGATCTAAAGAAAAGGACTAGGTACCTACCCATGTTAAGTTTTAAAACGTCATTCATTGGGCTTGCGCGGTACTGCCCATGAACCCTATTTTATTTACTGTAACACTCACGCCCTTATTTTACCCCCAGCAAGGAAGATGACATAACCCCTAACTATTTTGGCCGTAATATTCGATTACTCGAAAGTGCTATAAAAAGCTTTTGAGCACGCAAGCACGCACCTACGCAACTAGCGATTACTGAATCGATATAGTACAGACGACAGAACGTCAAGTTACCACAATCTGTCAAATATCTGCAATAGATTTTCAACCTTGTCACAATAGCGGAAGGTTAATATTCAATTGGTAAAATTTGACACGTTCGTGTTCGTTGACCTGCTGTCGTGTGCCTACATTATACCCAAGGGTAAATTTTGGTAGTATGATAGGCTCCGCACTATTAAAATAAGTAGCTAAAATATAAAGAACTTGTTGTTTTCCGCAGTTCGCAGCGACATTTTTGGCGATTGCGTCATTTTAAATTCTAATTAGCTTCCGGCCTCGGTTTTGTCCGCGTCACGTGGGCCTACTCCACGCACCTGGACAAAACATACAGCCTTCCTTCCTGGATCTGTAGACTATCTAACTAAGAACATTTTTCAAATCGCTACAGAAGTTGCTGAGGGGGTTCAACAAAACGACAAAAAACTCTTCAGCTTTATAATATCAGTAGAATAGATTAGGAAGTTTGCCATTTTTTGCAGCTGTAAAGTTTTCACAGTAAAACAACACAGCTAACAAACTCACTTTGGCATTTTGGTTCAATCATTTTGTCCAGACCATAGAATGATTTTAAAAATAATTAGGTACTCATCTCATCGTCTATTGAATGATGCAACAAAATCTTAAATTTTAAAGAGCACAAAAACGTGATTCAATTGAATTTATTATACCCAATTTCTTACATTTAGTTTTTTGGGGAGGAATTTTTTGACGCTTTTTAGTTTTTAGTTCTTAGTTTAATTTTTTTTTTTTGTATTAGTGTAAGTATGTTGTAAATATATGTTTAGGTATAAACAAACAATAACACGTTTAATTAGCCTAGCAGAGATTACAAATTAAGTCAGTATAAAAAATCTAGGTATATTGTGCGAGATTATGTTAATATTGAAGACTTATTATAATAAAAAATAAATAGGTATTGTTATAGAGGAGCGTGTGAATAAACGTTAATGTACAGACGACAGCACATCAAGTTACCACAATCTGTCAAATTTCAGCAATAGATTTTCAACCTTATCACAATAGCGGTAGGTTAATATTCGATTGGTAAAATTTGACAGATTCGTATACGTTGACCTGCTGTCGTCTGTACAATAGGAGACATTCTTTTGTAGTATTGAACGGGGTCTAGCATTCAAAAATACTTCAAAAAGAAGATCTAGTGACTAGGAGAGCTACCTAGGCTCGTGGCTAAATAACGGGTTGCTCTAATCTAAGGTGACCCAACATTAGAAGCGGTCCATCCGTGGATGGGTAGCCATCTTGTTATGTCGATTTTCTCAGTGTTTCGGAAAATGTTTGGGCTCCGGCTGTCAATCAAATATCTTTGGCAGTCGTTACGGAAAGTCTGAAGACGGAAAAGTGACAATCGGGTTACCCAGGTTAACTGGGTTGAAGAGGTCAGATAGTTAGACGGGCACTACACGTAAAATCGCCTAATCTCTCTCCGGTCGTGTCGGATTGCCGTCCCATCGGGTTATGAGAGCGAGGGAATAGGGAGTACATACACCTGTGTCAGCGCAAATGCTTGTGCACAATAATACTTATGTCCTGCGCAGCTGGCTGATCTTCTTATATGAGAACAGTCGCCGTGACCGGCATTCGACTAGGACGCCATCATACACGTAAAACACTGTTATTCAGCTACATCCGATTAGACTGGAAACCGACACCTACCGGGAAAAGGCTAGTCAATAGAATAAGTATCTATAGTCCAAAAAATCTATTAAATTCTAGAAATATCAGAATTACAACTAATTTGCGTAAATATTTCAAGGTATGCATGTATTGCAATGATACTTACATAAACGTTACTATATGAATGAATATTTAATAAATAATGTATGTCGTAAGCCCACATTTAAGTTCACTGACATCAAGTTTATAAATAAATAATAAGGACATTTCTATAAAATGTAGAATCGTAAGTAATCGTAAATCGTAATCGTAAGTTTTAACATTTTAAGTTTACCAATTATTTTGTCAAGAATTTTCATATCAGCGGATTTTCGGCTCGGTTAGTACAGGCGGTAAAAAAATTACAGTTACCGTTACCTACAAAGGATGACGTTTATTACCCAGCAACTGATTTTGCTGCTCGGAATGTGGCGGGCACACCTGTCTATCTATAATAATAATGTAATATCAAGATGAAGAGTTTGTTTGTTTGAACGCCCTAATCTCAGGTCTCGTCCGATTTGAAAAATTCTTTCAGTGTTGTAACCCATTCATCGAGGAAGCGTAGAGACTAGTATTTAACCAGGTACGCGAAATAATCTCCACGGGAGGCGGGTAAAACTACTGGCTAGAGCTAGTATGAAATGAAAGTAAAAAGTTTTTAGAATTAGTTACGGAGAAATTCCGCATTCAAGCTTCAAAATAACATTATAATACAAAATTTATATTAGTGATTAATTTGAGTGACTGGTTTAGAATGTATGTGGCCTTTAGCGTGCCTTTTTTATGATATTGTGTAATAAATTAAGTTTTTAATACTTAAAGCATCACAAAAAGTCTAGACGAAGAAAACGAGAAATCTTCGTAATCATGTCCAATTAATTGATTCGACACTAGGTACTACTTACTTAGTTACATTATATTGTTATTTTTTTATACTATAAGTAGTTTTTCTTTTGTATTACTAATATTTTTTTTTAATAGCCTTTTTTACTGTCCCACTGCTGGGCATAGGCCTCCTCTCAAATTGAGAAGGATTGAGTAAGTCATGGTGGCCTAGTGGGTAAAGCACCAACCTCGCAAGTATGTACTAATATTTATATTAATATAATTTTAAAATTCACTAATAATACAAAATTAGGCGTCAATATCAAGGGTGGCATGTAAAGCGCGCTATCCAAAATCAGTTTTCGATATATTGTTGATTTATTATCCTCCTGCCCTTATCCCAATTTTGTTCTTATCTCAAACTCAAACTAACTTCTGCCAGCGGTTTCACCCGCGTCCCGTACAAAAAGCCTATATAGCCTTCCTCGATAAATGGGCTATCTAACACTGAAATAATTTTTCAAATCGGACCAGTAGTTCCTGAGATTAGCGTGTTCAAACAAAGAAACAAATAAACAAACTCTACAGCTATATAATATTAGTTTACTTAGATAATTGTATAGATTAGTTTCTCAAACAAAGGATATAAATAAATGGTCAAAATATATGGAATGATATGGATGGACTCAATACTTACTTGTTTACACTAAATCACAGCAACCATAAGAACGAAACATGATTTGTGTAACGATCCATACCTTTCTATATGGACTTGAATGGAAAAGTTTCCATCTCTATGACTAACATAAGACTGACCTTTATTGCAATAAGATAACCGATCTCGCTCCAATAACATATTGTGTAAGCGCATTCTAAACTTAATTTGATTTTGAACTTAACTACTTGGACTTGAGTTAACTAAGTATGAACTTAATACGTTTTTTGTATGTAAGTATGTGTACCCATTGGAATGGAGTTTCTTGCGGTTTCTGGAGTTTCTTCTCCATAAAACCCACTCCTTGGAACCGTGCACCCACATTTCGACGTTTCATGAGCACCTGTGTGTGTGAAATAATAATAACAAAATGACAATGACTGACCAATTCTTCGTTAAAAAAAGAAACAACGTTGAACGTAAAAGGCTTTTGGAAAAAAAATCTACGTTCTTTAAATTCCCGATACTGAAACCTTAGATAGGTTTGTATATTGTATATCTTAAAATAGGCTCTACACTTACTCTGTACAGACAACGGCATGTCACAGTATCAGAATCTGACAAATTTTACCAATCAAACATTAACCTACCGCTGTTGTGATATGGTTGAAAATCCATTGCCGAAATTTGACAGAATCTGGTAACTTGATGTGCTGTCGTCTGAACTATGTTTACAGTTCATTATAATATGAGCTTTACCTCACGTTAACGGTAATGGTTACTACGTCCGATGATTACCGTGGATTTGGATTCCAAGTTTGCGTGGAATTCAATGGCGGATCGTGCACACAAGAAGATCATTAGGCTGAAAATATAATTATATTGCATTTAAGCTTTACCTTAACAGTACAACCTTGACGTTTTGTTTTTATATACAACTAGCCGTTTTCCCGCGGTTTCGTTTACTCGCGTCCCGTGGGAATTACTGCCCGTACCCAGATAAAATATAGCCTATGTCACTGGTGGATAATGTAGCTTTTGAATGGTGAAAGAATTTTTAAAATCGGTTCATTGCTTCCAGAGATTACCCCTACAAAAAAACACAAATATACAAACAATTTTACCTCTTTATAATTTTATAGTACAGATTATTTTGACAAGTTAAAACAAGCCCATGAATTATTCAAGCACATAGTTACAGATTTTTAGATACAAATATCAGATTCGATTTCCGCATAACCAAAATATTTAATAAGTCTACCTTACATAGGCAGCTGTCTAATTGCAAGGTTGACGTCCGCATTTATTTAATGCATCTACAAAATAGAAACCTAGGAAAAAATAACCTTTTAAAAAAATACAAGGAGATCAGCCAGCTGCGCAGGACATATTATAGTGCACAAACATTTGCGCTGACACAGGTGCACTCCCTATTCCCTCACTCTCATAAAAAATACACACAGAGAGCGCATAAAAAGCTAAATCGTAAATCATCATGGAAAATCCATGCTAGTGAAACATTTCCTTTTTTGTTAATCCTCAAAACCGTCCTCTAAAAAAAAACAAAACCGAATTCACAAAAAAACACTGAAAGAGATAAAAAAATAAAACTTTTCACATGGCTCTAGAAGTCGGTGTCTGCAGGACTGTGTTTATTTTGCAAAATATTTTTGTTTTTTTTGTAAAAAGTTTTTTATTTTATACTTTTCAGTTTTCGGGTCTAAAACTATAATAAATATCTTTAATACCCACCCACCCACAGTGACAGTCGGGTCCCGTTATAGTATCATCGACATGGAAAATCAAGTTTTGACCTATGAAATTTGAAGAGTTCTCGCGATTTTTCCAGGATCCCATCATCAGATCCTGGTCTCCTTACCATGGGACCACCTGTGAAGAACACCCTTTCAAACAAAAAAGAATTTTAAATATCGGTCCAGCCATCTTCGAGTAATCGGTGAACATACATAAAAAAAAAGATACGGTCGAATTGAGAACCTCCTCCTTTTTGGGAAGTCGGTTAAAAAAACAAAGATACGGTCGAATTGAGAACTTCCTCCTTTTTGGGAAGTCGGTTAAAAAGGACGACAAAATTATTCATAACACCTGCACGATGAGTGAGAAACGTGCCGATAAAATTTATCGTTGTAAGGAAATATTATTGAATCTTATACCAGATACCAATCGGCCAATCAAGTATATCTACTTAATTATTTAAAAATTCCTAAACAAATGCGGTTGTCAGTCCTAATCATTAGCTTATCAAACCGATTTGTGATAGAATGACTCGTCCCATTAAAAGACAATCAAGATATTAGCAATTAGTACCTACCTACTTGTAGGGGTTTTTAGGGGTGATCTCAATCTATATCATATCTACTCATTGTCTTATAATAAATAAAAATATTACATAAGTCATGTTCGTTTAAATGTTTTTTTCATCATTATCATAATCTGCCTAGCCTTTTTCCCAACTATATTGGGGTTGGCTTCCAGTCTAACCGTATGCAGCTGGGAACCAGTGTTTTTCATGGAACGACTGCATATCTGATCTCCACAACTCAGTTACGCGGGCAACCCGTTGCCAAAGGTAGGTAAAACTGGCTGTCGCAGAATTTGTGGTTTCTGACTAATCGTAACGACTGCCAAAGATGTTCCAATCACAGACTGGACCCACCAGTGTATCGTGCGTTCCGAAACACGAAAGAACTCGTCATGACAAGTTTGTCACCCATCCACGGACCGACCGCGCCAAGCGTGCTTAACGTTATAATCAATCAATCCGCGCGATCGAGATGCGTTTCCTAGTGACTTATGAATTTACGCAAAATACAATACATGGTTGAATATTTCATTGATATTCATAAATACTGCATTATCAAGGCTCTTAACGATTTTTTTATCGTTTAAGTATAAATAATTTATACTGCCTACTTATTTAGATTACCTACCAATCTGAATTTTTGTTAATTCATGGCTGAACTTCCGCACGATCAAAGTGCGCTCGTACCAACGCTTTAACGCAATTTCGGCACAATATGTCATCAGAATTAGCACGGCCGAAATAAATAATCGCGGTGGACTTTGATCGCATACCTTCGGCACAGATAATATGACTAGATACTTAGTTAATCATGAAATGAGTAAGGACTTTATCACCGATGCTCACCTTTAATTCCGATAAAGCTTTTTGTGAACCATGACTATGCAATTTTAAGTTGGTTATTTTATCACGCTACAATGTTCAATTAAAATAAAACCAATGGCTGATAAAAGGTGAAGGAAAACATCTTGAGGAAACCTGGACAAGTCTGAAATCACCAACCCGCATTGAGCAAGCGTGGTGATTAACGCTCAATCCTTCTCAATTTGAGAGAAGACCTGTGCCCAGCAGTGGGATAATATAAAAGGCTACTACAAAAAAAATACAATTCTCCTAAAAGTTAGATATTCCAAAGCGCCACCGTTTTGAAACGCACCTAATGAACCGCACCTTTTATATAGTATTTTTATCTGGTCCATATCCACTAAAAGGTGCGTTCCGAGGAATAGGTAATAAAGGTGCGCTGCAAAACAGTGACGCTGCTAGGAATAGGTAACTCCCAAAAATATGCAGACCTTAAAGGTGAAACTTTTATCTCCACAAATTCACTAACTATCCCAGCAACTCCATCGATACTCTTACATCACTATTAAGGCAAACAAGACAAGACAGTATCGTCAACGTTTTTACCCATCACCTTATTCCAAACGATTCAAGTTCTAGTTCAAATTATTGACAATCTATTACTACTATTTCTTCCGACAACATAATAATTTCAGGTTCGTAACTAATATCGGTAATATTAATCAGCGCACCGTACCGTACCGTTACGAAATGATCTCGTAATGGGCAAGTAACCGGTAACCCGCGTAACGTGGATTTCCTTCTTCCTCGTACAATTATACGGTGTTTAGTAACATAAGCTTTTATTAGGGTTGCTTCACAATAAGAATCGTAGGATTTACGTCTCTTATATTGATCTAACAAATTATTCAATCTATCAACTTTCCATTCATTAAGGCGGCCCCTTCCAGTGAAACTTCCATACAAAAAGAGCATACAAATTATAGAGCTCCTGGATATTATGTAACCAAATTTAAGCTCAATATGGATTTATCCTATCATAATCTATGCCCGATGGTACATAAGACCTTGAAATAGTTATTAATTTAAAAATTATAAGCTTCGAAAGATGCACATTTTAACGCCAATTTTTACGTAAACTTTCTTAGCAAAAAGATAACATAAAATTAATGAAAACACTGTTCTCATGGACCAATAGTCATAGATTATTTATTCTCAAGCTCAAATATTTTTATGGCACGTAAAAACAATGAGCAGATTGTTCATAATTTCGCTTCTCCATAACGACTAAAAAATATTTTTCAAGCGCTCGTTTTTCGCCATAATTATCTTACATCTCACCCACACAATTCATCTCTTACGGGCTGCGGGGGGAAGGTAACCCGAACGAGTCCGAATGACACCGCTCTGGCACGAATGGTTGCTAAGTATTGTTTTATGTCATTTATTATTGACATAGCCCATGTCAAGTAATTAGTTATTTGGAATATTTATATACCTATGTCTAAAAATTATATTGACCAATGCATACGAATCAGATATCCGGAAAAATAGGATGAAAATAGGATATCCATTAACCGCCCTCAAGGATACCCACTGACTGTAAAGTTTCTTTGGAAAAACGTAAGACTTTTACAATCATTGATCAGTTCAATGATAATAATCAATGATAATAACCATTGATGTGTTTCAATTCACACTGTAAGCTGTGAGTCAAACCAGTGGTTGTAGTGGTCAGGATCTGATGATAGAAACCCAGAAAAGTTGGGGGCTTATATACTAAAAAAATATAAACATGCCCAAATACAAGGCAGCTTCAACCAAGTTTTTAGGATTTCCCTAAAGTGCACCAAACCATATCAGGTAAGGTCT
>NWSH02000210.1:9737662-9748563 GCA_002382865.2 Heliothis virescens
TTCTAATATTTATAGACGAAAGATTTTATTGTTTGTTTGTATGTTTGTTAGTTTGTACCGAATAGGCTCCGGCTGAACCAATTTGAATAATTCTTTCACTTTTAGGAAGCCACGGTCTTTGCGCTGTATATGGGGCTATGTTTTATCTGGGCATGGGAAGAAGGAATGTGTGTGATTAGACAAAAACCAATTTATAGAATGCAGCTAAACCAGAAAGTAAAATACTTACTAGCACAGCATAAATCTCCTAAGTACATAACAATCACTGGATGTCCATTCAACTGCTCACCATGTCCTACTGGGTATAAGTGTTAATTACCCGACGCAACTGCTAAATGGATTTTAATGAAATTTCGTAGGAATATAGCTCATAGTATATTAGAAGATAATACTCTCAGAAAGCGGGAGAATCCACTGGCGGAAGCTAGTCTACAGAATGTTATAAAACTAAAGTTTGCTTAGTTGAAAGCTCTGGCGAATCTTCGGGTGGATAGTAAGACTCTCCATGGTAAGACTATAATATGGGCATATTCTTTATTATGTTGGATAAATAATAGGGTAAAATTATGCAGATAGGTACCCTAAATATATACCTAGACAGGTAGTGTTATGCGGCACAAAGTAATTATTCAACACTGACGTATTCTCTGGTGAAACCAAATGTGTCCTCATAAGACACTACGAATTACGAATTATGAAAAATACTAAATAGGTACAAACTTTTTGGTAGGGGCACCAAAAAGTTTGTTGTTGGGCATAGAAAAAAAAATTTGTCAGTTTGAAATTGACGTGTACATCACGTACTAGCTCTCATCTGCTCATCACTGGTGCTATCTCTTTTCCACGGCTTGCCAGGTGAAATAGCAAGCATTTGTAACATGACAACCAATGACTTTGCCTTGGCGTACAGGGAACTCTTAACGGATAAAAAGAACAGCGAATGCCCGAAAGCAAATGATTTGATGAAATGGAAATATTAGTACCCCAATATTTTTTTTTATAAGGAATTGAACAATAAACACTAGCCGTGACATTCACAAAAAAAAGCTATCAATTTTACATATACATATAATTCTCATTTCTAAAATCTTGTATTCTCGAGAGGTCGTGCTTTTGCAAAATGTCAAGGATCAAAACTCATAGTTCCGTTTATGGTAGCAGGACGTTCGTAAAAAAATATGCATTAAAGAGTGTGATTTACTAACCTTCACAGTTTGACGTAGGTACATACGCCAGCAGGTCAACCCGAGTCAGTCTATTTCACCAATCGAACACAAACCTTCCACTATAGAAATAATGTTGAAAATCTATCCAATAAATTCGGCAGATTGAGGTAATTTATTGTGCTAGCGTCTGTGCTTAATAGAAGGCCAAAGGGCGAAGGTATTTGTACCTTCTAACCCCTAATCATGACGTCATATCGCAGTTTACACGAAAACCGCGGATTTCAGGTGAAAAATGATTGACTTACTCAGTCTTTTTCCATATTTCTGACTGTAAGGTCATGACCTTTTACTAAAAACAGCAAAAGTTAGTAAAAGAAAAAAGTGACAATATTTTTTAAGAGGCTTAACTATTAACTTTATAAAAAAAGAAATTGACGTTCCAATACAACTTTATTATAATAGTCATATACCTAAATACTAACTACAGTTATAATATTCTTCATTGCGCCAATCCTTGAAATAGTGTTGAACAGTTGTGCCTCAACGATGCTGTGTAGACTGCAAGTGACAACCCTATTAAATGCGAATAGTGCGCGTTATTATACAGTTTAGTTCTAACTTTAATAGGAACTTGGAACAATCACTTTTTACAGGACAGTTTGATAATGTGAAAAACAGTGTAAGATTTGGGAAAGATCATGTCTTATAATGATAGATATTTTATAAATGTCAGGTCAACATTAAATGTAAGTAATAACATCATAAATATTGTATGTACGGATTCATCAGATCAAATAATTTAGAATACAATATCAAATAACACGGTGTTAAAGCTATTATAATATACGAACGAGTAGGTATAAGTTAATTGTTTCGTGAGCTATGCAAAATATCCGTTTAACAAAAAATCATAGGTGAACGAAATTAACCATGGCCTTCCTCACTACTCAGACTGACGAGACCAAACTCACAATAATATTTACCATATGGGTAATGTTTTTCTTCACGGCTGATTAATCTCAAATGCAAAATTTTGGTTATGATAATAGCAAATGCCTTATCAACCATCTACATATCTTTCGTAAGAAACCACAATATGAAAAAAAAAATTGGGTTTACCCGGAATGGACAACAGATACTGTGAAGTAGATGCTCTGCATTGTTGTTTACAGATTATAGGCTCTAGCAATGCGCCTAGTTTAACTAGAATATCTATACTAATAATATAGTAAAGAGGAAACCCAAAAGGCTCCAAAACTACTGGACACATTTGAAAAATTTCACTGTTGAGAAGCTAGACTATCCCCGAATAATATAGGCCTAAGCGGGCCTGTGGAAGAGATTTCTTATGAAATAAGCAGTGCCCTTGTACTTAATTGTTCTATGCTACTTCTTGTCTCATCTTCTGTGTACATAAACTGTTAAATAAATAAATAAATAAATAGGCTATATAAGGTATGGTAGGAAATAGTTCCCCGGGACGTAGATGAAACCGCGAGCAAACAGCTAGCTAGCTTTGTAAAATATAAAATGCATAACATTAATGTCAATGCCCCGATGGCTATGTATTATTATTGGTTCAAAAGTATTTATTTAACCGCCAAAATACCGGTTCCGCCAAACCTCGAACTCGTTATCATTTAATGATGCCAATGGTTTGTGGTTTATCTATAGTTTTTAATGGAAAATTTGGCATAAAAAAAAACAATATTTATAATGGAAAATTCATTATAATCAATGATGCAATTAGAATTTGTAAATAACAAGTCAATGCCATTCTGTATAAGTCCGTTAATTGCGAGTATGATTGATGCATCGTTTTATAGGCATTTTAGTAGGTATAATTATGACAGGTCGTAATTTTTTTATTTTGTGAGAGAAAAGTAAATAATACTAGAGCGCTTCCACACTATCGAATATTTCGCTTGATTTTTCCGAGCAACAGCGCACGGACCTTAGCGGGCGATTTTGCGCGTATTCGAGCGACAATAAGTAGACAACAAAATAATGTCGCCTGGAACGGCGCGACAGATTTTTCCACTCCAAATGTGTCGCGACTAAAAATCGCAACGACATAAATTCGCTTATGAGAAAGCGTTGTTAAATATTAATTCGCACCAAAATTGTCAGCGCGAACTTCGGTTACATGCATGTTTATTATTGTTTTATGGAAGCCTTTTGACTCATAAATTACATTTACAACAGGTACCTAAACATATTTCACATTAAAAATATTTATATGTTATCAGACCCAAGCTAAAATAATTGCCTTGAAAACTAAGCAATATCTTGAAATTCCGATTTGATATTTATCAATGACAGCAGATTACGAATTACAAATAAATACACATGCTATTTTAGACAAATTACAATCACGAAGTACGATTTGTATGTTGTTCACTGTATGTAGTTGATTGATTCTATACATTATTTAACTGTGAAGTTTTCTTGACAAAACAAAAATCAAAGAGCTGCAATTTGAAAAAAAAATACAAATTCCATATTCAAATAAAAAAAACATATAGTACAAGTGACAAATAGTTAAAAGCATTAAAAAAACACTATTCGGCCTCTATGGAGGCAAAGGTTCACCCATTCAGCCAGTAGTAAACACTCATTTGTAGCAGTTAGTTGAAATGCCGGCACCGACGGGGCAAGACGCGAGTGCTAAGGACAGTGACGTGCACGTCATCGATATCGATACTGATGTCGATCAAGTTGTCGCACCAGTTGACAAATCTGACATACCAGTGATACACATTGATAAACCGAAGCAGGTGAACGCAAGCAACATGAACGGCCACGGTGAGTTTTGTTTTTTTTACGCATTTATTTTGGAAAAATTATCACGCACCAGTGGATAGGTATTATACTTTTCTTCTAATTAGCATTTCTAATAATTTTGCTAAAATATGTGACCGATAAATAATTTTGTAATTTGTTAATATTGTTACAGTTTTCAAAGTTGATCGCAGTTTCAAGTTTATTTTCGAAATATTTCTCTAAATCGTTAGGGAACACTGATGAATTTATTTTCCACTACGTAGAATTTCCGTTTATTATTGTTCCTTTCAACGTGTTTTTGATACTTCGTGTTTGTGCGACGTGAATATGTTTTACTTCCATTTCATAAAACAGACAATTATTAACTTCTAAAAGACTATCAATTTCTTCTAGTTTTTAATCTTCTAATCTCACCTAACACATTTTATTCAGCATTTCTCGTCATAATGAAAAATCAACATTGAAAAATTTGTACAGAATGTCACTATGAAAAAAATTATAATGATATATCGAATATTCTGTTTTTATAGTCGTAATACCCCATCAATTGAATGATCATAATATGCAAAATAATACATACAGGAGAAAAAACGTTTTTGCCGTATTTTACATACAGCCCATATATAAATGGGTATATATTTGTAAAAATACAAAATCATGGATTGATTTAAATAATTTTTTACTCTCCATATTAACTTAATTTTTACTTTCAATGAATTTGCTTTGCAGAAACAATTCAACAATTCTTTTATTTTGTTTAAAATTGTTGGTAGTACTACTTAATTCAGTTTAACGTTATTAACAACCTTTTTATTAACAAGCTTTTGTAAATCACTATTCAATAACCAACTTTTAACCGGATAAATTGCCATATTTCCCCTTTTTTGTCCCCGGCCACTAATGTATCTCATCTTTTTCTTTTATATCGCAATTTAAGCAGACATCTTTATTTCTGTATATGCAGGTATAGCTAAGAGGTAAAGTGTATGTGTTTCTGCCGTTGTAGTGGGTAATCTCTTGATCTCCTGTCCTGATCTGGAATATTTTTGCCGATTTAAATCCCTACTTCCCTACTAATATTGTAAATGCGAAAGTAACTCTGCCTGTCTGTCTGTTACGCTTTCACGCCTAGACCAGTGAGCCGATTTTGATGAAATTTGGTACATAGATAGAATAAACCCTGAGATACAACATAGGCTAAATAGTTCCCTAGGGAAGCGGGCGAAGCCGCTGGCAGAAGCTAATAGAAATGTATTCGTGTGTCATGACTTTATTTTGTCCTAGCATAACAACAGTGAAGCCACGGAAATCGGATTGTAACGAAATAAAAAGATTCACTGAAGCTGTCAATGTATTTAGTGGTCCCTCTCCATTCATCAAACATTTTGCTTCTAATGGACTTATTTTTGGCCTTTTTAGTTATGTCACTTTTGATATAATCATTTTTCTTCGCATTTTTTAGATGCTTCATTCGTAAATTACCCTAGTGTCGTATCATATTCTGGCCGCTCGGTCAATTGTTACTGTTATGCAATATCTTGCATCACTCAAAATAAAAACAAACAAACAATGCACGTGAAAGTGTTTATAAAGATATCAAGTACACTATTTATTTGGCGGCCATTTTGGTTTTATTTTATTTGGGCAGTTGTTACATATAACAACTAGCATTATAAGATATTTTTACAAGATGACCAAGACAGAAGATTCGTACTAATAATTATTACTCATGTGTTTCATGATTTTCCTACAAGTACATTTGTGCAGAGTTATAGAAACTGTAATTTGAATCCGTATTAAATGAAAAACGGAACGGATTTGAATGAAGTTGTCTGAATAAATGTTGATTTGCTCGTTCCGTTGCTAATAATCAAAGATAAAAACGAGGTCTAAATTTAGCTAAGCACAATGTTCTCTAGTGTTTGAACATTTTTAGGGTTCCGTACCCAAAGGGTAAAACGGGACCCTATTACTAAGACTTCGTTGTCTGTCTGTCTGTCTGCCTCCACGCTGTATCTCATTAACCGTTATAGCTAGAAAGCTGAAATTTTCACAAATGACGTATTTCCGTTGCCGCTATAACAACAAATACTAAAATTCACAATAAACGTGTGAAACCGCAAATTATAACTTTGTTATTCATACATTTGTATGAAAAACAAAGTATTTTTTTTCTGTCCTGCTAGTTGTAGGTATATATAATGGGACGGAAACCTTCATGCGCGAATCCAACTCGCACTTGGCCGGTTTTTTTGTAATCCCACTGTATATTTCTTCGCCATATACCAGGCTTAGTCTGCATCTAGATATGTCACAGCGTGGTTCATTAATGGCCGTTCCCAATATTCTATCTATCTGTCGAGTTGCTTACTAGAGATAGGAATTTAACATAGGGCTAATGTCAAAAAGCCATCTCTAGCAGGCAAATCCAGTGATTGATAGCATATTGAATTCCAATAAAAAACCTACGCAGTAGCAACAACAAGAGCTCAAGTGACGAATATGAGATTGTTTGTAGACTTAATAACGTTGTTTTATTAACATGTTAACGTGACAACTGTTGATACACGCCCATCCTGTCTATATGATATGCGTGTTCTGTTTCAATAATATTTTCACGAAGTTGGTAATCTTAAGTTAATGGTACGAACTTGAGCTTTATGGGTGTTATGGCGTATTGTTGAGACTATCTTTTAATAAGAATTTTGAAACCTAGTTATTTACCGGAATTCGGAATTCGGGTTGCTGGTGAATTATTTTTTGAAAATATCGATAAACATTGGTTACCTACACCTCATTCAAAACCGTAGTCTAACAAACATTCGAGATTTATATATAAATAACTTAACTTTTCCCTATCAGTGTTTCTAGACACACACAATCACGTTTTTTTCAAAAACTCTGAAAAAAAATTACAAAATAATATTTTGGTATCGGTCCAGCGTCTTCGAATCATATGTAATAGTTTGTAGTTTACACATACAAACAATCCTCCTAGTGGGAAGTCGGTTAATAATTAATTAGGAATTTATTTTGTTTGTCATGAGTCACAGCTACATACAGCAGAGTCCAAAGTAACCAAGCAATTTATTTTAATATGCCTATAATTTACGTTAGATTTATTGTTTTACGTTTTCCGTGATCAAAACTAATATTATTTACTTGTAAGTAATAATATTAGCATATTAACACTCGATATCGAAATAATAAAAGAGCAAAAAAACTTGTATGTTAATATCCACATGTGAACAAAATTTGACCTCAGATTTTTGTTATAAAAAAACTGGATTCTGAGCCGATACCTACGCTCTTCACGTGCAAATACCGACAAGACATTTACCCAACAAGATTTATAATGAGTTTTTACTCAAATATTTTAAATATATACTAATATTATAAAGCTGAAGAGTTTGTTTGTTTGTTTGAACGCGCTAATCTCAGGAACTACTGGTCCGATTTGAAAAATTCTTTTAATGTTACATAGCCCATTTATTGAGGAAGGCTATGGGCTACTTTTTACCCGGGTTCCCATGGGACGCGGGTGAAACCGCTGGCAGAAGCTAGTTAATTATAATACAGCGTTTGTAATATTTTGCTGCAGAAAAAATACACCTCCCACTCGATAAACATAAATATCGATGATCACATCCTTATAATGCTTTTTATGCCAAAACCCTGAAATATTCCATTGGCTTAATTTTGGTCGCCATAACATCACCGTGGAAACTTGATATTTTATCTTTATGTTATAAAAAAAATCGTTATACTGTACTGTATTTGTTTAGCTCTTAGGGCGGGCGCCGACTAATTAATATCCATGTATTTTGTATCTAGTATATTTACCAATGAGTAGGTACTTTTATCTAGATACGTCACACACGTATTCGGATAAATCTCTAAATCAGGTCTTTCTAGTATTCGGCTAATGTGCTACGTAAAACTAAAAAAATATATCAAAATGGACCATTTTCCAGAGATTAGCGTATTCAAATAAATAAACAAATCTCTTTTGCTTTATAATACTTAACGAGAATATCATCCTCGTTTTACAATAACCATATTATGGTTATTGCTTATTCTTCCTGCAAAATAAAATGTGTTTTGCAGTCACAGCAGTAGGTGCAACTCTTTCTACATCAATACCAAATTAGTTTATCGATAGATGGTGTGACAAATGAGGTGTCTTGTCAATGATATATTGTCTATGAAGTTATAATGTTTTAGTATTACCAGTATTACTTATATTATGACGTAATCAGTGTTTATATCGTTGAATGAGTAAACAAAGCAGGTGGTCAAAAAACTGGAGCTTGACAAATTGAGTCTCATGTTTAATCTTCTCAAGAATTAGTCACTACACTAGTCAACTAAATCTAAACCAGTTTATACAATGTTAATGCATATCTACATAATAATAGTGTTACAATAAAGAGGAAACAATATTTTTGTTATTTGTGTCCTAAAGGCTCCAAAACTACTGAGCCGGTTTGAAAAATTCTTTCTCTGTTGGGAAGCTACACTATCCTCGAGTCACACAGGCTATATTTTATTCGGGTACGAAAAATGTTTCGCCGGGACGCGGGTGAATCCAAGGCAAAACGGTAATAAGTACAAATAATAAGGAAACACAGTTAGCATAACCGTACCTTTTATGCAAGACAAACCTATTGGCATACAAGAAACATTCTTGCATCAAATTATGGTTTCTATTCTTAGATTGTATTCTATTCTGACCGATGCCTAAGTAAAGACAACAGCAGGTCACGGTACCCGAATCTGTAAAATTTTACCAGGCAAGCATTAACCTACATGCTTTGTGATAAGGTTGAAAATCTATTGCAGAAATTTCACAGATTGTGGTTACTTGATGTGTGTCTGTACATCATGTAAATATCATCACTTTGTTATATTGTTACCGAGTGTCAATAAACTCAATGAATGAAGTTCCTTACTTATCAACCTACGTATCGTTGCATACTCTTTTGTTTCTTTAACAATGCGTCAGGGTCAACGTTTTTATAATCTTAGTAAAAGATTTCATTATTCAGTATCTTTTACGCAGTAAAAAATATATATGCACATAGGTACTTGAGACCTCCTAGCACAGGTATGTCTAATACCTCTACAAAAACTTGAAAAAAAAAAAAAAAATAAGAAATATATTTAAATAGACAAAGAACGCTTCCCTACTGATTTAATAAAAAAAATAATTTGATAGGAAGCACTTCGATATTAGCTGTAATAAGTATTATGATTATAGTCCACATTTTTTTTTATGGATATTTTGATGCTCTTTGTATATAAATACCTAAAAAGACACAAAAAACTGTAGTTATACATATAACTTTATTTACCTACATTGTTCAAAAAATATACACATAAAAGCGTGTTTATAACAACTCAAAAATTGGACAATCCGATAGAAATTATAGATAAAAAATTGGATAATTGTTGTTGTTCGTAATTGAGTCCGACGGCCTCGGACTACTTTAAATATTACGTGTAATTGTTTGCTGTACATAATCTAAATTAACACGACATAGCAACTACATAAAAGTGCTAAAAGCTAATATTGATATAGACAAAACAAACGTAAACTATACGGGACAGGATAATTATTAACTTTTCGCGAGTAAAACCTAGCAATTATTGCAGCCATTAAAAAATACTACGAAGATTTTACTATTTTAATAATGTTTAGGTCTAGCCGATCGTTATTTGCTATACCTAATCATTCATAGCTGGGCAAAAATTTAGTCTCATTCATACAGGAAAAAAGGATTGACGATTTAATAATTTTTATTTAAAATCGAAATGCTCCGGAATCAAAATTCTGCTATTCAGTAATTTTAATAAATACTTGATGAAATTCAAATACAAAAATATACTGTTCAAGTGTGTTCATTAGACGCATGAAAATTGTATAAGAAGTATGATGTAGTTCAGTTTTCATACATGGGTCACACTTATCGAAAATTTGAAAACTTCTTAAGCAAATCAGTTGTTAGGCAGCTCGTAAGGCAAATATGACATCATGATAACTGTTATGGCGAGATCCCACCAAAATGTTCACAAAAAAAAGCATATTGCGAACGTACTTTCAAAATGTTCTCACGCAGCGCTACTGTAAACAGGAGTGGATAAGTCAGGATAAAAATCTGTGTGCGTCACAGTGCCACATACAGGTGGAATCTTGCCTTTAAAGTCATCGTCCTTCTGAGGTTAGTTCTTTGTAACTTTATGTCCCACAAACTAGTTTCTTGTGTTCCTACATAAAATTAAAACTATCTGACCGTATCTGCCATTTGAACCATTTAAATGTTTGTCCGATTACGTAAGTGTGAAATATAAAACATAGACATAAAAGGTCACTAAATAAACATCAAAAAACTTTTATAACATACTTGATGATTATCAAAAACATTAATTAGCAATCTTCCGTGTTTCGGAAGACACGATAAACTGGTGGGTCCTGGCTGTCATTCGACCATCTTTGGCAGTCGTTAAGGGTAGACAAAAGCCAGAAAGTCTGACAACCAGTCTTATCAAGGGGTTACTAGGTCAGGGCTGTAGCTAGAGTCGGATTTGAAGTAGGGCAACATTGGGTGCAGGTAGGGCGGATGTAAAAAAAAAGGATGTGCCATCGAAGCACGGGCTCCTAAATCTGTCACGTAAAGTGATAGATAAAAGATAGATTAATTGTAGGATGGGCTGATAGAGGTAAATAGATACAACTAAAAATACCATTTAGATTATATTATTTCTGCAAAGTTATTATAGTAATTCACAAAATAATAAAAATATTTAAAACAGCTGAATTCTACGATTCGCCATGTTATTAAAAATGCGAAGAACTTCGTTCAAATCAACTGATTTTGTTCTATTTTTTTCAAAGGCCAGAAATACCATACCAGCCATTCTCTCGTGACCCATTGACAGCCTTTGAGGCCT
>NWSH02000210.1:9751202-9764356 GCA_002382865.2 Heliothis virescens
AATTTCCCGTATTATAGCTTATAACATAGCCCATATTATAGTACAGACGAATGCACATCAAGCTACCACAATCTGTCAAATTTCTGCAATAGATTTTCAACCTTATCACAATAGTGGAAGGTTAATGTTCGATTGGTAAAATTTGACAGATTCGTATACGTTGACCTGCTGTTGTCTGTACATGGTATGCGGAATCCCCTCTGCATCATAGATAATATTAGACCCATCGTTTCTTGTGGTCGGATTTTGTGATCGTTTCTTCAAACCATCTATATTCAGAGCAAAGAATTACTTACTAGAATATGAAATGAATGTTACAAACTGTGGTACGTTCGGAAAAGTTTATAGGTATATCTCCCTACCGCTACAATTTTTTTTTCTCAAACTATGAACTAACAATTTATAATAATTTATCTTGGTTTTTGGTATTTTTAAGGTAGGGCATTGTGATTTTAAGGTAGGGCATTGCCCCACAATGCCCCCCCTTAGCTACGGCCCTGTACTAGGTTGAGGTGGTCAGACAGGCAGTCGCTCCATGTAAAACACTGGTTCTGAGCTGCACCCGGTTAGACTGGAAGCCGACTCCAACATAGTTGGGAAAAGGCTAGGCAGAAGATGCCTAAACTACTCTGAGCTGGCGGATAAATAGACAATAACTGCTTCCTCGATAAATGGGCTATACATCTGACACTGAAAAAAAATCAAATTGGTTCAGCAATTCGGATCCTGACTCCTTTTTGCTTTCAAGCACACAACCTAGTAAAGAAACAAAACTCAAACGAACTCTCCAGCGTTTTTATATTAGTACTTATAGATACTAATACATATTACACACTGCGATTAAATTATATTAGGTAGGTTCCTATGTGTCGATAACTATGTCATGTTAATATTTTTCAGTAGCTAAAACAACAAAATTTTTGTACTTTGTAGGATATCTACTTATAATAGATGTTTGTCTAGTATATATTCATAAAAAAATACAAATGCGGTCGAAACCTCCTTTTTTTGAAGTTTGCAATGTGTATTTAATCGGAAACACACGACTCTAAAAAACAGACATATGTATGTATAAAAGTGCTGCCTTCACAAAGTATATTTACAATTCCATCTATATACTATACTTATGTAATCACTACCCACATTATGTAATCACAGCTTGCGTGACATTGACAATGATCGGCAGAGCATCAAGGCTATTAACGTAATCCAGGGGTCACCAACATAATTCTATGGGTTGCGAGATTGTTCTAAAGAGATACCGCGACCTTGGTCTCAAAAAGGACTCCAGAAAGAACAGAGTTGGGTTAGTCAGTAAATATCTCATAGGTACCGGTTTGATGATTTTCAATTTCCAAATAAAACGTGTTTCCCATAAAAATTACCAAAGATCTACTTCTTGATGAAGTCTGGTATAACGTCTATTTTTTAAATTCTTTGATCGATTGGTTGATCATCTCTGGTGCAGAATGGTTCTTTTTCTAAGTACTATTGAAAATGCTACTTACTTACCGTTGGTCTATGATTATATCAAAATAAGCAGTTATGTATTTTTACGTATACCTATGTATATTTTTGCCTTGGTAGGTACTAACGGTCATCAGAATTATCTTTGACCAATTACCGAATGGTAACCTTGTACCTAATCTAAATATGATTGTTTTGCTTTGCTTACTAATGCTACTAAATATTTTGAAAAACAAATATTTCCAGAATTAAACTCTCAAGAGGATCCAATTAAAATTCAAAAGGTAGATACTAAAATTATTTTATTACTAGCTTCTGCCAGCGGTTTCACCCGCTTTCCCGTGGGAACTACTGCGCGCACCCGGAGAAAAAGAAGCCTACAGCCATATCTAACACTGAAAGAATTTTTCAAATCGGACCAGTAGTTCCTGAGATTAGCGCGTTCAAAAAAAACAAACTCTTCAGCTTTATAATATTAAGTATTGATAAAAAAGTTTCTTTGTTGCAAGCGATTTCTAAAAATCTAGTCCTTTAAAATAACTCCTCCTTGAATTGAGGTCATTTCCCCTTTATTTTACTAAATAATGCGCATGCATTTAGCACAAAAAAAAAACAATGTTTTTAGAGCACATATTTGTATAAATACTTACCTAATATTTAAATTGCTTTTTTGCATGCTCATTTGTGTTACAAAGAACCCACACATTGCCACGTGCATGGATGCGGTATTTATCGTTTTGTAAAATTTAAATTTTGAAGCTCGTTGTTTTCTCTGTTGTTATTAGAGTTCTGTACCTAAAAAGAAAAACCTCCAAAGGTCATGTTGTTGTAAGTGTTGTTGTCATCAACTTTAGGGCCGTAGACCTCCACGCATTCCCGAAATTAAGGTTTATGCCAGACGGACAGCGAAGTGATCTTACAAGGATTCCGTTTTACCTTTTGAGGCTGGAAAGAAAGAAAATACATGAAGTATTAATTAGTAAAAAAAACAATAAAAGTAAATGTTGTGCCAAATAGATCCAAATTCAGCATTTATGCCAGACACATAGTGCCTGACGCTGGTTTTCAACTGGGCCTATGAGGAGTTGCAGGTGTCAATCAGCTTGAAATAATTTCGTGTTATTTATCATGTAAACAAAACCAATGACTCTAAACTAATGAGAAAAAAAAATAATATCAATAACAAAAACAAAAAGTGAGAAATCCATTCGTTCCCAGAATCAACCAAGTTTATTCAAAGTAGAAAAAAAAACTAAATGACTTAGGTACGTTTAAAATATCTAGAACACCGAAGGCACAGCTCCATTATCTCTGTAAATAAATAATACAACCCGTTATTAAGTTGTCTTCTAGGGAAAATTACTAAATTGTTTCATTTTTTTTCACATGAAACATGTTTAATAATATGTTTGGAGGCTTAATTCTTGAGCTATTACTAAATTACATGTCATTCAGGAAGGCGGACAAAATTAGGCATTCACAATAAACGTAGTCTAGGTTTGTATGCGTTCAGGGGCGCCGACTCCGGTGTCGTTAGAGCGCTTGGGCACTAATAACTTGGGCAGCTTAAGCCCACAGAAATAAACCGAATTTTCGGGACGAGTGTTTTTTCATTAACGACGCGGGCAACGGATGCCATTCCCCAATTATTTCCTAAATTTTCGTTAATCTATGAGCGATGGCCCTTTTAAAAACATCATCAATTTACTGGTCGATCAATCAGTGTGCAATTCTCTTGTCACCCTTCGCCACTTTTAGAGTCTCCAATGAGCATGAGCACCCCTGAAATATTCTAAAAGCGCCATTGTACGTTATCTATATAAACATCCAAATTGTACTGGTAATTGCTTTCATTTTGATAATTCAGTTGTAATTATTTAATGGGTCTCCAACCTTTCAGTTTGTATTGTCAAAAAAGCGAAGTTATTTCAGTAGAAACATTTACCTATATTCAGTTGTTTAGGTAATCATTTTCAGTGTTATTAAAAAAAATTAACGCGCATTTAAATAAAATATACTTATTCACTTTTTTTCTTCAAACACGTGTCATACATTTGTTAAGTTCTTTTTGCAAAAGCATACATGTTTAAATGAATAATTATATTCCCATGCATCTACATTATCTCTAATTATAAACTAGACAAACTACTTTCTTGGACTTTATAATTTTTATATCAAATGAATTATTGAATAACCTGCGTTTGCATAGCCTTGCACAATAGACACTAATTCTCCAATTAAAAGAAAAAGCATACAATATCAGGACTTAATTGATATCGTGGCAATCAATTTTCTAGAAATACATTTCTTATTTTGCAAGAAAAATGACTATGCTTGATAAAATTTCCCACCCCGTATATAATAAGTACAGGCCAAGACTTTCTTCAAAAAATTTCCCTATTATTTTCGCTTCATTAATATAAAATCACCCCCACATTATCTGTGCCTGATAATTATGCAAATTCTCTGAATGACACTTGCTAGGTCACACGTGTCAGACCTAGGATTACAAAAAAAGTCTAGATACTTATAAAACTCGTAACATATTCTCGGTCGAATTGAGAACCTCCTTCATTTTTGAAGTCGGTTAATAAGCCTGTCCATGACGGGCATCGAGGTATCATTTTTATTATAGAGTTCTAAGCAAGTGATGTTTTTTGTTTGTTCACTGATTTCTGCGTGAATTGGAACATGACGAAAATTTCTTAGCTTCGATAGAATTTAGATAGATTTTGAGAAGAGCTTAAGTCCGACTATTTATACTAATAAACAGTGGGCGAAGGCTACTACCGATAGTAAAATAGTTACTGCGTAGATTTGGTTAAAACCCCACGTTGGAAAACCTTGTACCTACTTTTCAGTATACCTAGTTTTGTATTTCAAAATAAATCTTAACGAAAAACTGGACAAGTGCGAATCGAACAAACTAGTTTTATTATAAAATCTTGGCTGCTATAAATTGATACAATCGCTGAAACTCCGAAGTTAGACCTGAACCTATTTCAAAATTTATAGCCTACATTTCAGCTTACTTCCATATTCTTTGACTAAATAATTCATAGAGGTTGCTGTTTGACAGCTCAAACTACGTCGTTTATTCGAAGCCTATTTCTAGACGATGCATTATTTTTTTTTTCTAAGTAAACCTTCGAAAGTTTTCTTTTGACTTGATTTATTAAACAATTGGTATTTGCCGTTGGCCTCGTGGTTGCGTGACTTCTGTGTAGGGTTCCCTGGTCCTGCCGAAATTACCTTGTGGATTTTTAGAATCTTTTAGCAGTCTGCATTATGAAAATTGGTATTGCTTCATAGATCTTTCGCTCTTCGTTAATATCGAATTGCCGACCAATATCGAGCTATAAGAATGAGGATATATCTTTTACATTCAAAACTAGGTATTAAGACTGTTAAGGTAACTAAATGCAAAAAACAAATACTAAGTATTTAAGATAATTTAACTCATTTGTTTTTCAACTGTTATTTTACTGAATTAATTTGACGAGAAAAAATCTAACAGCCAGTAAGGAAGTGAGCATTGTAGATTATAAATAAGAAGGTACAAATATCACTTAAAAGCCTCGGTCGTTCTCTACTTCCTTAATAAATTTATTTAAAAAAATGCTGTCAATGTCAACATACAAATAAAAGCTACATGCCTAATATATTGGGCGGAAACCGTAATATTTTGAGATTGAGACAGTTTCATTTGTATACAAAGACAGCCTTGACAAATACATAATAAACTACCTAATTAACAAAGCCTAGTCTGAAAAAATAAATTAGGCACTGACAAATGAATTTGTTTGTTTAGACGAAGACTATTTTCAGCTGCCTAAATAACAACACATGAAAAATTCTGGAAATACTGGCGTCATTATTCAGGCGGCTAAAAAGTCAAATCAAAATAAGATGCGAATGACAATGATCTAACCAGGACTGCTCGGTATATTGGATTTTTATGGGACACGTTATCTGAATAGGTACCCAGATAATTTAATCTATCAACGCACAGCCCAAACCATTTAGGGTTCGGGCTGAAAATTGGCATGCAGGTGGATGTTATGACTTAGGCATTCGCTAAGAAAGGATTTCCCGAAATTCCCACGGGAATTAAAAAAACGGGATTTTAAGGAGGAGAAATTTTAATTTGCGCAGGTGAAGCCGCTGGCAGAAGCCAGTATCTAGACAAAAGTATCTTGTGAAACAGATAGAAGTTTAACCGATTTCTATAAAAAGGAGGAAGTTTTCAATTCGGATGTTTGTTTTTTTATATCCAGTGTATTGGCTCAGCGTGAGTAGCCTGAAGTTTTCAAACAGTTCAGCATATCGGACACTAAACACATGGTGGGCAGAAAATTCCTTCTATGAAGAATTAGTTCTTCGAAATGAATTGATTGGTTTACGTATTCAATATTATAATAGGTAGCTACTTATCGTTGAATACCTACCTGGATTTATATAGGTACCTTAGTGTGAGTGATGATAATAATGGACTGACTTATTAAATACCAATAAACTAGTGCACTATTGCGTATTGTAGTGATTGGTTTTGTAATTTAGTTTCTCCAAACCTCCAATAGTCAGTCAATAACCTAGTAGAATGTGCAGGCAAAATGCAATCTTCAAGATCTTCATCGAACTTCGATAAATAAATATTTCAAAGGAGGACCGCTATGTTGTTTTATGAGCACAAAAAACATGAAAATATTCGTTAAAAGTTTGTGTGGGCAGTAAATAAGTAACGCATAAGATTTGCGATGATGTGATTACGTTTGAATTATAACATTTTGCAGTTTTTGTAAGCAGTTTCCAGCACATCAATGTCCAAAATTCGATTTAGTTTAGAAGTTATTGCTTTAGTGGCTACACTAAACTATCGTTTGACGACGTTCGATTTGCGAAGCTCGGATACAATATCACCTATTCCTTCTAATAGTATTTTTAACCATCCGTGAATGCATATCAAGCTATTTAAATGCACACAACGCGTCGAGCGCATTAAATCTGCGGTAGATCTATTTAATTAATTCATGTCAGGGTTCTGATAATGTCGTTTATTTCGACAGTAGGTACAAGTAAGCCTTTCGGTTACATAAGTGACCTACTCTTTTTTCACTGGTTACCTACCCACCTTAAATAGTTAAGGAAACAATAATAAGAAGGCGTGTTCGTCTAGTAGTTTATTTACTAGAACAACTTCATCACATCAGTTGGCATGTCGGCCGAAACTGACGTTGGATTATAAAATCAAGGCGATGATGACATTATATTATTGATTAGGTAGGCACATATGTATTAGTGCCAATTAAAATTAGATCATAGATAGGTTATTAATGTCTGAAGCTGTAACGTGAAACATCTAACATCCCGCCCTAAAACTCCCCACCCCTGATTAGGCATCCTATTCCTTTGAATTGTTTTCCTTATGTTGCTGTGGACAACTATCAAATATTTCCAGACAAAAAATGGTGAGTGCGAAATACTCCTATTCAAGATTTATTTATTTGTGGCATTTTCCATCTTGAACGACTGCTTTTGACCTTTTTCACTGCCATTGAGCGAGTGCCATTGCGTGACATTGAATCAGCTGCCACCTAGCGTAATAATGTAAAACAAACATATACAACGAATTGCTTATTAAAACTGTACTACATGAGGGCGCTAGTGCGACGTCGGCTTCATTCAAAGTTCAAAGTTTCCATTCAGTGAACGCCGATATTGAACAATACTTTGACTTGACGTTTATTCATTCGCCTGACTTTTCGTCAGTGAGTGCCTCTGTCAAACAGCTGTTGAAAAGTTGTCGGATTGTGTGGTTGTTGAAGTCACGAATATTCATATAGTACTGTTGTACTGTAGCAAAGATAATTATTTCGAAATATCACTATCGATCGTGTGGTGGATAGATAAATCAGTTTGTGCACTTTGTGCGCCGATATAAGATACCTTATCGCGTAATTATTTTAATCATTTATTTTTTATAAACAACTTGTTACCACTTGTGCTAGTGTTTGTATAAATTAGCAGAATGACGCTGGGTGAGTTTTATGTCTATAATACATATAATATTACAAATATTGATAGTCCCTTACCTTATTGAGATAACTCAAACTCGTTGTCATATAACCGGTTTTGTTTGATCAAATAGAATTAAATCTCTGCAAAGGCTTGTCTGAGTTGTCTACCAGTAGGGTCCAAGGATTGTCTAGCTTACACTTATAACAAAAACTGACGAATTGAAAGACAAGACACAAAAAATACCTTCTTCATGAATTGTATGTTGTGGGTTAAATTCTAAAACAAGTGTTGAAGTGTGACATGCAATTTAAGAGCTATAAATTCTTAATTAATTAATAATTGGGCCATTTGTTAAGTAATAAGGACATCTTAAGCATCCCTGTTGTCCCAATCCATGACCATAATCTTTTCAAAACATACATAACACTATAAACATAAAGCTAAATCTAATTAGTTAAATAATTAACTGTGTATCAAGTAATAACAAGTTTTGTGTAGTATTTAGATGTCATCAAGTGTTTCTAACTGACATAACAAAGAAGGAGGAGGTTCTCAATCCATCTGGATCTTTTTATTGGTCCACTTTAGACACTATGGTTATGCAGGCTATGGTTACTTAATTAACGAATAATTCTAACTCTGCAAGTGAACAGACGCCAGCAGGCTAACGTACCACTAACTATAAAAAAAATTCAATACATTTTCAGCCTTCTCACAATAGTGGAAGGTCAATGTTCGTATAAATATGTAGTTACTCGAATGGATATAATATAATAAAGAAATAAATATGAGTGGTTTCATACCTTTTTGTGAAGCAATGTTTCCTATATATAACTGAAAAGCATTTTAAATTATAATAAATTCAAATCTTTTGTTACAGGTATTACAAATTTGAAACCCAAATCGACTAGTGTCGTGGAGGTGAGTCATTTACATTTATACATTTGTTATTATTTAAATAACCTTCATAGTGGCTGTTACCCTTCTTTAGGTCGCTGTTAAGTAAATATATTCCTACATAAATTACATACAACTCGGTACTCTACTTATAATGTGAAATGCTATATTATATATTCCGAGAAACAATAGATTTTCTATTGTGTCTGGGACCCATGGCGTTCAATACGTTAATATTATAAAGCTTAAAAGTTTGTTTGTGCTATCTCACAAACTACTGGTCCAATTTAAAAAATCTTTTGGTATCAGATACCCCATTTATCAAGAAGACCATAGGCTTTTAAAGCTATTGGTATAGAAAATTAATTTAAAATTAACATGTTGAACGCCATGGGTCACAGACACATTAGAAAAGCTATTGTTTGTCGCTCACTTGGCATTCATCATTCAAAGCTGTTATATCAGATCCAGTACAGGCCTAAATCCAACCAACAAAATGAGTGTTGAATGTTGAGTGCAAAACCAGTTTAACTAGTAAGTAATGTGGTACAACAATAATTTTAAGCAAGCAAAAAACCCTGAAAACTGGTTAATTTCATTCCATGCCACATATATTTTAAATTAAAGTCAGTTAACTTTTTAGGAATTTTACAAACTTCTTAATTGGCCACTCAGCCACAGAATTTATAAAATATTATGTAGAATATTTTTACACAAGTCACACTACTAATTAACGCTCTTAATTCATACTAGCTTCTGCCAGCGGCTTCGCCCGCGTAAAACTTAAAATCCCGTTTTTTCCCGTTCCCGTGGGAATTTCGGGAAATCCTTTCTTAGTGCTCCCCTACATATCCCAAGGAACCTACATTCCAAATTTCAGCTGTCTACGACCAGTAGTTTCGACTGTGCGTTGTCTGTCAGTCAGTCACTCAGTAACGGAAGAGTTTTATATATATAGATAGAATCACAATCTTCAATTGAGAGTAATACTTGTATAAAAAAAATCGAACTCTCCAACAAGAGCATATAGGTCTTTGACTGATATGAACAGTGAATTGAGAACAATGTCCGTAGATAAGTACTACATATCTACATCACCACATTAGTTACAAAACCGCTGTGGGAAACAATAGCAAATGATAATAATAAATTAATTATACAAACGTGATTTAATTAGACACATAGGTGTCTAGTCTATCGTGTAAGTTATAATATTTACATACAGTGAAGTGCAAATTATTTGAATTTATTTTGCAACTGAGTTTCTATTACTGGGGGAACTACCATACCTGGACAAAATAGGTATAGCTTAATTATGTTACTTCGAAATAGTATAGCTTCCCAACAGGGAAATAATTTTTCAAATCGATTCAGCACCTTCGGAGCCTTTAGAGTACAAACAAAAAAACGTTTCTTATTTATTATGTTAAGTATAGATAAATATTTTTTTTAAAAGACCGTTTTCAAAGCTTCTTACATTATAGGTAAAATATGATGTTACTCGTGAACTCTCTTGACCCGTAAAGCCGGACCTTACATAACATAAGTGTCAAGTTTCTACATGTCAAATTTACTAGCTGTTTCCCCCATCCCCGAGGGAACTACTCCGCGCATCCGGATAAAAAGTAGTCTATACCCTTGATTGATAAACGAGCTATCTAAGACTCTTTTTTTTCTATTCGGACCAGTAGTTACTGAGATAAATGCGTTCAAGCGAACAAACTGTTAAATTACCTACTTACTTTAACTTTGCCCAGCTATTATATCATCACAGAAGCACATCTTTTATTTTTTTTTTAAATGCTTCCCTATTTACTATCTTGCAGCCACAGCGCCTAGGTAAATATAATGTGTAAATGATAAATTTTAAGCCGCTTAACGCACTGGCCATGACTAATTAAGATAATATCAGCGTCATACATTTTTGTGTATTTATCTTATGAGATTTACGTAGTATGTGTGAATAAATGTTCAGGTCAAACAGCTTGTTACTAGGCCGTTTAGTTTTGGTAGTTTCTGCCTGTAAGACTACTGTACAGACAGCACATCAAGTTACCACAATCTGTCAAACTTCTGCAATAGATTTTCAACCTTATCGCAATGGAGGTAGGATAATGTTTGATTGGTAAAATTTTACAGATTCGGGTACTATGACCTGCTGCTGTCTGTACCTACTTAAATATCCGACAATTTGTTAATTGTATGTTCCACAGTTTCTAACAGTCTTGTTCCTGCACTACCTTTGTGAAAACGTACATTGCATTGGTATTATTAATCTCGATATACATACTTTAATACGTAATATGTATTGTACAGTGTACAGTACACGTAAAACAATACATTTTCTTTATGGGATGCAATAAATATGTTTTACGTATGCCGCAAGCCGTATGCCATTTAACAATTTGACGGTTTCGGCTGTGGTTTCGCTTGGAAGGACTAGGATGTAATCTTACGAAAAACAACTTTTTCCACCTAATACATTAGGTATATTTTTTAGAATTCTATGCTCAAAACGGTGGTCAAGTAAAAGCTATAATGTTAGGTTTAGACAGTTAACTTTCTTCTAGACAGACGATGATTGAAAAATAGCACCAGGCCCGTTTTAAAACAACGTTTTAAAAAAAAAACGTGGCATAAGAGTAATTTGCACTTGTAAGCACTAGCTACATAATATTATCTCAATTCTAACTCTGGCCTTGGCCTTGGACAAAGTCAATCACGCTATACACCGCACGGTTGCGTGGCTATACTGGCTATCTTCATTCTTTTGTACTACTTAGGTACTAACTGTTAAACTTTCTTTGTAAAAAATATCATTTGTGCCCTTTGGAGCGTTATCTAAAGGGCACAAGCGAGAAGTCATAAACTGCCCTTCGTCACCGTCACTGTTAGGCGCTACGTCTATTCATCGTCTGTTCCTGAGGCCTGTTCCCTACCGTGAGTCAATGAAAAGGATGATTATGCCCTCTAAAACATATACTCTCCACACTTCACCAAAATTAACCAATAGAAATGCTAACTTTTCTTTTATTTCACAGGCGGTCCAAAGGGCACGAGAAACATTCAACAAAGGGGTCAGCCGCCCCATAAAATGGCGTCTGAAACAGCTGAAGAACCTCCTTCGAATGTACGAGGAGAACCGCAACGCGATGATAGAGGCCCTCCACAAAGATCTAAGGAGGAGCAAGATGGAAGCTATTCTGCTAGAAGTGGATTACCTGATCAATGATCTGAAGAATACTATTCACCATTTGGAGGACTGGGCTAAGCCTGAGAAGGTTAGTGAAGTTTGTTTGGTTACGTTTACTTGCGAGACGGTGAAAGATCTGTCTGCATTTAAAGACTAGAATCATGTTGTTTTTATTACCAAGTAACATACATAAAATATATAGACAATAATGGTATCTACTTGATTATGTAAATATGGCGTATGTATTTACAAGTTTTTCCATGACGCCAACACTACAACCGCAAAAAATATGCTTCATAAAACTCACACAGTAGAGTACCTTCTACCCTAGATGGAATAAATAAAAGACATTACGTGTATAGCTGTATATCGATACAAAATATGCCCGATAAACATAACTCTTTTTGGCAATCAGCTAAAAATAAATCTATACTTATATCTATACTATCTATACTAATATTATAAAGAAGAAAACTTTGTTTGTTTGTTTGGTTGTAATGAATAGGCTCAAAAACTACTGGACCGATTTTAAAAATTCTTTCACCATTCGAAAGCTACATTATCCACGAGTAACATAGGCTATATTTTATCCGGGTACGGGCAGTAATTCCCACGGGATGCGAGTGAAACCGCGGGAAAACGGCTAGTTAGTAATAAATTAATTTATTTCAGAACTCTTAAATGGATCTGTGAATGAATCGCGTGTTCATTGTTTAAAATGAACTGAAAAAAAATCAACCAACTCTTAATTAATTTCAAGGAAAATTTTAAAGTAGGTAATACTATTAAGTAACTACCTATACCTAGTTTTTTTATCAACACGGTGAGAAATGTTCTTTAATTTAATTCTTTTCATTGATTAAAATTACTACAGTTATTTTTCACAGTAGTACATTTTGATTTGATCACACTGAAGGATCTGCAAGTCATCACCCAACATGCGTCATAGATAATGTAGGTACCAGAGTAGTCATTTGGGATCAAAGCACATGAGTAGAAAAACGGAACAGAGACTAAGCTTCAAACAACCGCGCAAATCGATTGCACCACTACAAGTACGCGGGGCATGTGTGTGTGACCACTGGCCGCTTGTCGCGTACGCAGCGATTCTGGGAAAAGACCGGTTTGCGCTTGCACAGCCAGTTGACAATCTCAGGGTCGGTGCGACGCACGTTATCTGTTTTTTTAGTTGCAAGTTTGAATATTTTAATATTAAACGTAATATTTTGTTAAAAATGGTGGTTTATTGTACTGTGTGTATGAATAACACTAGAAAAACTAAAAATATATCATACTTCAACTATCCTAGGGATGGGCAAAAAATATCGATATATCAAAATATCGATATTTTTTCAGAAAAATATCGATATAAATCGGCGATATTTTTTNTGTTTTTTTAGTTGCAAGTTTGAATATTTTAATATTAAACGTAATATTTTGTTAAAAATGGTGGTTTATTGTACTGTGTGTATGAATAACACTAGAAAATCTAAAAATACATCATACTTCAACTATCCTAGGGATGGGCAAAAAATATCGATATATCAAAATATCGATATTTTTTCAGAAAAATATCGAT